>LOEQ01004617.1:88773-113879 GCA_001685075.1 Bramus lutescens | reverse complement strand
TCATTAATTCATGATTGGTACTGTTAACTCACAAAAACATCCCTGACTGTATATATTATAAGTCCTAGAAGGGAATCTAATACTATTGTTGTTACCTTAACTCCCATCTGAGTTAATTTTTTAAAATGAAAATAATAATTTTTTTAATAAATACAACTTGCAAATACATATACTACTGACATTTTACAATGATTATTAAATATTAATTTTAGTAAATTATAATATGAATCTACTAGCATTCACTCTCAGTTCTGAGTATATAATTGTTTTCTTTTTAAAATATGCTTTAATTATAATGCAATTATATCATTTTTCACCATCCATTTTTCCTTCTATCCTATCCCAGGTATTCCCTCTTCAATCCCTCCTGTGAACCCCACTGCAAGTTGATAGCCTATTTTATTATTCTTGCTACACATGTACATAATACATGTATGTATCTATGTGTGTGTGTAAAACTTTTGTTGCTGTTGTTGTCTGTGTGTATGTTGTTTCAGAGATGAATATTTTCCGTGGAATAATTTATAAGACGGCTCATTCTTGAGAGATGCTGATTCTACTTTTCTCTGTATTTATTAGTTTCTAGCATTGATTAGTTCTTTTTCTAGCCGTATGACTATGTGAAATTTCCCCCCTTCCACAGTAACTGATCCATCAATATTGTCATCATTCAAGTTTTGTGTATGGAGCTGTTCCTAGGAAAAACCTTACCACAACATATTTCAAGATATTCTGTTCTTACATTCTTCCCACTCTTTCTTCTATGAGGTTTCCTAACGATAGATGCAAGAGATGTCATGGAACTGTATCAGTTGGGTCAGGGGCGTGGACAGTCGTTTGTAGTTTTCTGTGGTGGCCTCCATTTACCCTAAAGAGAGATATGCTACATTTATCCAAGAAGCACGGCTGCACAAAATGTGTTTCTGGGCTGTAGGCTAAGTTTATATCTTTATAACTGTAGAGGAGCTCATCTCTCATCTTTTATCAGAGAAGCATTTTTGCTCACTAAATGGAAATATTCACAGAGCTCCACAACTGCTCAACTACAGGAATTTGCTCCTGGTTATATGTGTGTTTTAAGACTGACAGTCTGGGATTGGATAATTTATGGGTGAGGTAGCCTCTGCAGAAGACTAATACTACTTTTCTCAGCAATCTGGGATTTCCTTTATTTATGGGTGGGACTTCATGAGACTTTCCTATCCAAGTTGACATGCCTATTGTTATTTTACACGTTTTATTTAGACAACATTGTTGAGAGGTTTCACACAAAAATGCTCCCTGTTATGTATAAAAAGATGCTATCTCAAAGTAGGCTGCTGGAGACTCTGGCTCTTACCATCTTTTTATCTTTAGTTTGGTAATTTAGGTATGCTTCCTGTGCCTGGGCTTAATGAATGCATTGTAGATGAATCCATTGGGGTTGGACAGAATGCAGTAAGTTGACCTCTATATTTTATCAGCTGTAAATTCCCATTATAGTATCCAACTGCTTCAAAGAGAAACTTCACTAAGAGAACTGAAAGCAAAATTTATCTTTAGATATAAGGATATGAGATTAGAATGTGGATAATAGAATTCAGTTAGAAATTATACTGGTTTGGGAAAGTGGAAGTAGTATGTTACTCTTTAAAGTTCACGACATTTCCAGGTATAAGTCTTTAGTTGACTAGATTCAGAGTACTGAACATGATTTTCTCCCTATTGAGAGAGTCTTAAGAACAATAAAACAATTGTTGGCTTACTCAACGTAAATATTTCTTAATTGCAACACTGGAGATACACTGTGATCATTTCTGTTGTCCACAGGTTTGATATCTTTGTAGAGCATCTTGCATAGCATCTTCTGATACTATGTGAACTGATTATATATGTACACACATGCAAATATATACTTATAAAATTATGAAACATGGCTTCTAGAAATAGTGCTAGACTCAATGTTTCATAATTCTTTTAGTGTATGATTATATTCCACACTAATATACACACATATATTATATATGAATATAACTATACTAATAAATATGAGAAGTTATTTTCTTGCTTTTTCAAAATCTTTAATTTGTCTTTCTCTTTTTCTTTGTGTTATCCATTCTTTTCTTTTAATATCTTGTATCCTGCTGTTTTGCCATTTCTTGACTCATAGTACATGTGACTACGAAACTTCCTCATTAGAGATGCTTCTGCCTCACCTCAACTCCACATAAATCATTTTTACTTGCCTATGCTCTGTGATTCCTCAAGGTTATATACACATCCATCAAAATATTTAGACCTATGAAGGACAATTAAGAAAGAACATGCCTTGTTTGTTTTTATGTCTGGGTCTGGGTTAACTCATCCTGTATAATATTATCCAAGTCTATATAAAAAGTTCATTTTTGTTACATCTGAATCCTATAACCCCACTGTGAATTTATGCCACATTTTCACTATCTGTTAATTAGTTGAAGGCTGTTTCCATCTCCTATCTATTATGAATAAAGTGACAACATGGCTGGACAACTGTCTCTGGAGTAGGGTTTTGGGTCTTCAGGGCATATGCCAAGGAGTACTACAACTGGTTAATATGATATACTTCAATTTCTAGTTTGGGGGGAATTTTCTCACTGACATGGGCATTAGCTTTACCCATTTGCAATTCTGCCAACCATGAAGTAGGACTCATGTTTCTCTATATTCTCATTAGCATTTGTTGTCAGTTATTGGAAAATGTCCATTTTGCCCAAGAATTTTACAGTTTTCTGGAGAAAAGGCCAGTGTGTCTGCTCTTGCTTGTATGTATGATATCTGTGTCAGTCATATTAGGTACATATATGACTTTGTTAAGTCTTTTATCTACACTAATACTCTAAGAATGATTCTTTTGAGAACACTACTGCCCAATTATGTATCAAAATTTAATGTTTTTATTTTTCTATAATTCCGTACTTTAAAAAATGTATTTACATTTCTGGCTATACTAAAATATAGCTTCATAAGATCAAAGTAGTCTTTGAAAGCTCAAGGCTTATAAATACCATTGCATTATACATTTGCAAAAAAAAGAAATCTTTAAAGATTTATCTCAGATTCTTTCATATCTGTGAATCCTTTCTTGAATTCCCAATGTCCTGAATATAATCTCATCCTTTGCTGTATCAACATAATTACTAGGAATGTGTGAATTTTACTATTTTCATAAAATTATTGAAATTATGTTACTTAAGAAAAATATTTTCTAGTACAATGAAACATGCTTAATCGAATTAAAATATAAGCTTTAGAATATTCTAGTTATTAATGAAGTTACCTCATTTTTAGTGTTTTGGTTTTTTTCTGTGCAAAATACAGATACTACTAACATCCTTCATAATTCTATTTTGAAGGTTATGCAAGTTTATCTATGTAAAGCAATTAAAACAGTGCCCAAAGGAAGCATTTAATAAATTTTACCTATTATAATTACAACCTGGGGACCTTAGTCTTTCCATTTAGCCCACAAAACTTAATGCTGTCTCAAGTTATAATGCACTCTGAATTACAAATATGCTGGAAAATGGTGCAACTAAAAGCAGTGTCTACACATGATTCAGGTTTTTCTATTTCTTTTGGAAAATACAAATTGAAGAAATACTGTCAGCTACAGTCTATCCCAATTGTTAAAATGACAAGTCAAAATTTTCTGTGAGATTAAGAGGGCAGTATTTTCTTGGAGCATATGCCAAGACAATGTCAGAGCATTTTTATAGTCATACAGTTACTTCTGCCTGTGCAAATTCAAGTAATTATGTTCTGATCTGCATATAATCAAAGCTTTTGTTCTTACTATTTTTCTTTCCTTTTGCTTGTGTTTTAACTGATAAATTCATAAAATATATATTGCAGATACAACTGATATCTATATTACATTACAGAAAATAAGCTTATATTTATCCTGGGTCTATTACTAAATGAAAAAGTTATTTTTGTGGAAAGGACTGCCATTTTCTTAGAATATTACCCCACCTTATTTGAATAGAAGTAAACTAATATTAACCATAAGCAATGCCATAGGGTTATTCCCCATGAACAGGTGCCAACCTCAGTATCTTCCAACATTAAGCCTAAAGTTGTCAGTACCAATGTTTATGGCATATAAGCTATGCCAGAATCTCACTTGACTAGATTGTGTGAGGCCATCTTGGAGTAAAACTTTATTAAACTCAGTAACTATCCAAAAATGTTTTCAATAGAAGTAATCTGATAATTATGGTTTTCTTTTATGTTATTTCTAAAAAGAAACATAATCTCAAATCTGAGTCTTGTTGACAGTAGTCAGGAGACCACTGTATTAAGTATTCTTCAACTTCCATTTTCCTTGTTCCTGAATCATTTATTGTTTAAGCTAATTAACCTTTCTAAAACCAGACTCAAAGACATTTCTAAAAGTAAAAGGAATGTAAATATATTCATGTCTGTGTACACATATGCATACAATGTCATGAATTAATCTCTCTGCTGTCATAATTGTATTCCCAAATTCAGAAGCATCACCATATAGTTAATTAAACTTTAATTAGTTTTCTTGTGGAAAAGAAATCTTGGCAACTGATGTTTCAGTACATTAGAAACACATTTTGGTATGTTAGCCATGTAATCTTAGCATCTATTACAATGAGAATTCACATGTCTATAGAAAGTGCTGATATTTACACACAAAAATTAAAATATTAGATATATTCCTTTATAATCCAATTTACAAGTAATTAATCCTCCAGTCAACTAAAAGAATTCTTTACTGTCATTTAAATTCTGAATATCAAATTCTAAAATCTCAAGTAAATAGTTTTGAAACTAAATTCCTAATTTATTTATATACACTGGGCAAGGAAATGATACTCTACCAAGGAAAACACACACACCCACACATGCAAAATCATTCCAAAATTTTCTACAAATTTATACTGTTATCACCTTCAATTCTGGTAACTAATGTTCCTGCATCTGTCTCAGTCAGAAACAAAGAAAAAGGTAGTCTCTTTAGTCTTTTGATGTGAAATTTCAGGTAATGTCAGCAAGCATAAGAAGAACTAAAATAATTGATATCTGTGGAGCAGATTTTGAAATCCGTAATCTTCTTTCATCACCTTGTATTTCTAATTCTAATGAATAAATAAATAAGATTAGTGTAAAAGAGCTACATGAAACAATCTTAACCTAAATTAACCTTTAGGCTTAGATGATAAGATTGAGGGATCATATAAATGCACACTTTGTGTCCTACACTCAGAGATTTCTGCCTTCTAGAGTTACATCCTCCAAACTGTCCGAGAATTTTCTTATTGTTAGTGTACCATTGTAAGCACTGAGAGTAACCTGTTCTGAATTGAAGTTTTTTGGGTTTCAATGTCTTTCTGCACATTTTGTATGAGTTATATGTTCCACACAGTTCATGGGTTTTCAGAATGCTTAGAAAAATATTGATCAAATACCATGATTTCTGCACTTATTCCAAGTTATGTTATTGCAATTGTGGCAAGTTTCATTTGTACTTTTACTTTAATTTCATGTCATTCAATCAGCAGTTTGCAGTTATATATTTATGTATTTATACGTGTGTGTGTGTGTCCTTGTGTGTTTGCATGTGTGTGTGTTTGGTAAAAATAAGCAAAAAGCAAAAGACCAAAAAATATGAGAAGTGAGGGCCATATGGAGAGTTGGAGATTAATGTAATAATGTTTTAATAACAGTTTCTTTTAAAAAATAAAGAAGTCACACAATTAAATTAACTACTTTTTTATGGGAAAAGCTTTTTTGTTTTTTTTTTTAGAAAAGCATGCATTCTATATATTCTTAGATATGTAAATTGTAACAAACAAAAAATAAGCAAAAATATTCATGCTGTTGCTAGACATTTTAGGTAAAAGTATATTGCACAGGTTCTCCATACTCCTAAATGATTACATCTTCAAAGATTTTCAACTGAACTGAAAAACAAAATGTTAAAATTAAATGTAGTGTACTGTGCCATCCAGATATTAGAGGAGCGACCATAGTCTGGTAAAGGAAACATGGTAGTCAGAAGAATGGATCTGGCCTGGGAAAAGACCCAATATTCTTGTTTTTCTAGTCAATCATTTGAATAAAGGAATAATAACTACCCTTCAGAAAGGAGAGAACATCAGGAGAAAAGAAGGGGCCCTCACTATAAGACATGCTAAACAGACAGGGAGGTTGATTCCTGTCCCCGTGCATAAGATCCATAAGCCAATTTGAGTGCACATGAGTTTTGCTGGGTTTTTCCACTTTTCTCAGAAGGTTAGATTATTTTTCCATTTTCAGTTTTCAGCCTCTTCTTGCCAGTGCTTTCAACATAAGGGATGTTGCCATGTGGCCAGACCTCTATGTCAGCAGCTCAAAAGACTTGCTACTTTTTATTTACTTTGCTGTGTTTGGTTGCTTGTTTGTTTGTTTATTTATTATTTTCTTCTCCACTCTTATCTTCTATACAGTTATGAAGCTTCTGAGATTCACTGCTTGCCTGCCTTGGGGTGTTTTTTTTTTCTTTTAAATTTTAATAAGATTTTAACAGGAATTAAAAAAATGTGTTAAGAACAAGTTTAATGTGCAAGTTAGAGAGAGAGAGGGAGAGATGACTTGACTGATATGATGCCAAGCATGGTGACCTGAGTTTAATCCTTGGGCCCTACCTGGTGAACAAAGACAGTAGACTCAAGCAAATTGTCCTTTAACCTCATACACACATTCTTTTGTATTTGTGCTCAGACATGTGTACATCTAATAAATAAATAAATTTTAGAGAACTGTTGCTGAAACCAGACCATGATAAACAAATTAACTCTCTGTACTATGTTACAGTTTAAAGGGAAAAGAGTAAGGACATATCACAATTAGGAAGGATTAACATTTTCAACTTATAGTATTTATGCATGACCATTTGTCCTTGAGTCTGGAAATGGATGACTATTACAGACTGTCAATCAACACTAATGCACTAGTCCTATGCTTTCAATGTAATATAAGCCTTTCAAATTCTTGTCATAAAAACTGGGAACAGAATATAATATAAACTATATTATCAAATCCATTGGGGGAATTGGAAAATAGAAGCAAAGAGGGAGAAAGAGATATTGCAATGCTTACTCAGGATAGATTCAGGAAAAGGAGCCAAGCCAGTTGTATTTAAATTACCATTGTCTGGTCACTGCAAAGCATTTGTACACAATACACAATTCATATTCCCCTTCCTATCAATCGGTTGCCCAAAGAAACCCAGAATTACCTTTCCCACATATTGAGGTTCGGAGCCCATGTATTCTTCCAGCACAAAAAACTGATTCCATACCCATCCACGTTTAACCCGTTGGAAATGGGCTTGTCTCCCTGGCAGGTAGACAACATTTTCTTTTGGTTGTGTGGCTAAAGTCTGTTGTGGCTGTGGCTGAAGTGGTGTTAGGAGACCTCCATCAAACAGGATCCAGAGAAGCAGGCATAAAGAGTTCCTTGTAAGCATTGGCAAAGACTTTCTTCCACGGTAGAGTAATAAATACTCCAGTACTTAATGTGGAGTCGTAGAATCCAGGGTTGAGGTGTCTGTGGCTGTGACCACTGGGCTTTCCGTTTTAGTGGAGAGACAGTAATTCACGCATTGATGCTTCGGAGCTTTCTGCTTTATTACATTCCATCTAAAGAGACCTACAAAATAGATCAACAAACATCCATCAAGTTTGTGAAACCCCATGGTGACTTTCATAGAAACTACAACTGCATCTACTATTATTTAAAAAATGTGATTGATTAATTAATGGCTGTACCACTTCAACTAATCTAAATTAGTTTAGATTAATTATCTTAAATTTTATACATACATAAAATTATCAATTACTATGAAGCCAAATGTGTATTATCAATAAAATTAACACATTTATATGCAATAGTTACTCATAGATGATAGAGCAATAATGAAAGAGTGAATTATTGAGTTACACTTGCATTTGTAGTTTACCCTGCATGGCTATCATTGTTCCCTTCCAGCTATCCTGCGCATTTTATGTGTCCCAACTCTTCACTCTAGTATTCAACAGGCAATGGCACATCCTCTCCCATCCTGGGTAATACAAATGAAAGGAGTCTCCAATTGTTCACAAATGTGTTATGGTCAGAACTAAATAAACCAAGATTGAGAACACTTTAGACAAGAAAAAAAAGGAAATAATTTTAAATAATCGTCCTGAAGTTAGAAAATTGAAAAGATACCATTGGGCTTGAGGATGATCAAATAGAAAAGAAAGATCTCATTACAATAGAAATTAATGACAGGACACCCATTACAAGATTTCTACACTTTCTTTTTTAAAAGAGCAAAGAGTTCTCTATACTTTGTACAGCAAAACTGCTGTGCGGGAATTTATTTCATATACAGTGTGCATCTCAGAGGAAAAATAAATGGCATTCTATTGAATAAAAATTATGTTATGCATTTAAGTGAAATGATAATAAGCATTTCAGCAAATAGGGGACATTCAGTGTGTAAAATGTCCACTGATCAGGAATGAGGACCTGTGGTCTATATCACCAAAACCTTCACAGCAGTGATTGTGGCTTCTCTGTCCTCAGTATAAAGGTAAAGGAACAGTGTCATTTAGGCACATTCCAGGGGCTCCCTGAATAGAAAAAATTAAATGAAATTGGAAGTTCTAGACTTTGTGGGGATACACACACATACACACACACACATACACATGCACACCTATACACAGTATCAAAATAAGGAAAAATAAATAAAATATGCATTTTAGTGCAATAATCACTTCCTAACTACAGTAGATCAGCCCTGAGTAAAGGAAGATACTATCCTTTGCCTTGGTTAAGGCAGAACCAGGAGATGAATGAACAGAGGAGTAAAAAGAGCAGACAAAATTATATCAACGTGAAAACACATACAACACATTCTGATGACAAGAAGCAAAAGGCCAGCAGTAGTCCTGTGTTTTGTAACAAAGTATTTGGCATAGTCAGAGTAGTTTTATTTTATATTCCATAATGTGAAATTGTGTGCATGTGTAGAGGGAGAGAGGTGATTTCTCAGTCAGTCAATTTTAATTCAGCCTCAAATGTATTCAATTATGAATTATTTCACACTATCAGAATTATTATTATTCAGCCATGCTCTAAACACTTGATGTGGGAACACATTACAATGACCGAGCTAAGACATTAGGTAGGGAGTGCACAAGAGATTTCCTCTGAGTGTCACTTATAGGAGCACTCACTCCTGTAAGCAGAAATTGAAGCAGGCTTCAAGATTTTCTGTAGCTTTTTACTTTTATGATTTTTACTCTTTTGTCTGATGAATTAAAATTCATTATTTTGTTACCTCTTTCAATTCTGGACAAGATAATGTTTGTATAATACCACCTTATATTTGTATTATCAAATCCAATCTGGCAATCATCGGGGTAATTAGGCTCTTTGTTTGAAATTTAGGAAGCAGTTTTTGAAATGTAAACCGAACCTGTTTTAGCTTACATAATTTTAAATGTTTGATACAAAAGATATGATATCTAATGACACTACAAATCTCTAAGTTTATTACATGGTAACATAATGTGATCCATATGTATGTGTATTTATATTACTCATATATATATGTATATATATATATATATGAAAACATTTATACATAAATACACATATGTATATATATGTATATATATATATATATCTTTTGTTTACTTTTGCTATTTTGCTAAGCTTGATTACCAGAAAATAAAAATTAAGTACACAGCAAATATTTGTGACGGATGTTATTTTCTGTTGATTTGTACTTTAAAAAAAAAGTTAATCAGAAACTGTGACTTTTATATGCTTTTATTCTTGAAAACCAAGTCAAATATTTAGCCTAACCTACATAGTATCTATGATTGCATCCAGATCAAAATCTTAGAGAACATTTGCTTCTTGTTTTCATTTGCTTGCAAAGACCAAGAGACATTTCTCTAACAGGTTGTCAAATTAAATTTACTATGGTGAAACCATTTTATAAGACATTATGTTTTCTGTTTTTTTTTCAATGAAAGCAGAAAAGCCATGATAAACATTGTCAAAGATTCAAATAAACTAGAGTCCAAATAAGAACACTGTGGAGCACAAAGTAACTAAAGCTGAACTCTCTCTTGTTCCTTTAAGCCCTTACTAGATAGACTTGTCGTCGTAATTATGCTACGTTCTTTCCAATTTTTCTGCAGCTGTCCCTTTCTCTTTTCTTCATTACTATTTTCTATAGCTATACCCATCAGATTACCTTGTCTTGTCATCTTATGGTCGAATGCAATCAAATCTCACCTCTAAATGATGGAATTTGAATTGGGTACATTGGGAAGGAGAGTCAGTTCTCTTCAGAAAGGCAGCCACTGAGAGGCAACTCATGTTCTCATTAATGGCTCTTACACCCATGCTCATATAGACTTTGCAAGTGGACTTGGTGTAGAGGGAGAGAGAGAGAACACATGAAGTCTAGTGGGGTAAGTGTAGGTGTGATTGCGGGAGGAATTAAAGGACAGAATGAGGGATGGATTTCATCAAAACACGTCATGTGCATGATGAAATTCTCAAACAACAAAAGTAGATTTTTATATTTGTCACAATACTCAATAGTAGATTTAAATTTCTAGAACATTGCTAGTAATAATGCATGGGCTGAGAGGAGACCTATATGTAATGTTACATCTTGTAATGAATCTTCTACTTGATTTTAGTCTTTTTAGAATGCAAAGCTCTTTCCTCATATCACATTATAGTTGACAATTATGAATTAACAACCAGTATAGACATCCATAGCTCTTAATTCAAACATTTTAGTTTTAATCCTATTAATACCAAGGAATATTCAGATGATTATTCTTTTTTTAAATGTTTCAATAATTGTTTTATTCTAAGAAGTCTAAGTCTTATATTAGAAATGGCTTGCTTAAGTCATGAGAGGAAAGTATCTAGTCTTCAACCACATCAAAGACCTGAGAAGGGAGATGGTATTACTTGAGTAGGCAGGAAGTGCAACCAAGCAGTTTCCAAAAGGTGCAATAAATGACAGAGACAACTGGCTACCTAGGCAATCACCCAAAGTCTCATTTGCAACGTTGGAACAACCATCTTTGGCTAAGGCCTAGAGTAGTAACTGGCAGACCATTTTCAGAGGCAGGAAAATTTTCAAAACCATTTTATCCTGTCCTGGCAAGGTTTGGCAGTCTTTTGTTGTTGTTGTATTCTGTTTGTCCAATCCAAACTGTGCATTTTGTCAGTGGTCGAGGCATGAGCAGTTTTTTTTGCTCAAAAGCCAGTTTTGCCAAGAAGAAAACAAGCTCCAAGTGGAGTGTCCTTGGTGCTCAACATTCTCTCAGGAATAGATTGGTGCTGCCAGGAGCACTGATCTCACATCAACAGAACCCTCAGTTATTTAAATGCCATATTTAATTCTTTGAAGTAGTTGAAGATTACCTATCTATGTGGAATACAAACTCTATGTATCTAAAGAATATGATTAGTCTAACTACAAGTATGTCTGACATGGATAACTACTGATCTATAATATTTAATACCTATATAACTTAAAGATGATGACTTCATATAAGAATATTAAACAATATTTAAATGACTGTGCAGTAAATGAGGACAATGACCTCAAAATGTAAACAATGTATAAGTATCTTAATCAGAGGTAGAAATGTTTAGTGCAATATGATAAATATATCCTAAAATTGTATCAATATACAAAAATGTCTAAAGTAGAGGTAGAAGCATGCATGCATGCATACAATATGACAAAATAACCTTGCACAGTATACAAATATTATAAACAAAATAGGATCATATTAAATATAAAAAATATAATTTGAATATGTATAAATATACAAGACATATGATTATTCTTGCCAATTCTTTCTGTCATACTATTCAAGTGCAAGAAGCTATGAAGTAGAAGTCATATCTATTTCCTCATTTTTATTCTCCAATATCTACAGAATTCTAATAGCGACCCTATGTAGGTCCTTGGCTAAGGAAGAAATATTCTAACAAAAAGATACCTTATTTCTTCTCTGCATCAAAAGCAGTAGGTTTAGCCTTCAGATCTTTAATGGACATTCGTGTGGCCCACACCTCTAATTCCCACACATGTTAGGTGGAGGCAATGGGATCAGGATTTCAAGGTCCTTCTTAGTGGCATAGGAGGTTCAAGGCCAAACAGAGCTACATGAAACCCCTTTTTGAAACAAAGAAAACATATAAAAGCATCTACTCTATTTCTACCAAAGGCATTAAATCCAAAGTTTTAACAAGCCCTTCTAACCTCGCGTGGGTGTGGATACTGTATACTACAAATTCCCTGGTTCTCTTCTCCTTCAAAGTTTCTGTCAATATTCAAACCCCATTTCGTCAACCTAGACTTGAATATAAACTGTATCTGTATCTGTCTTTTGTCTCTCAGCTTTCTATAAATTAAAAGATGGTCTCAGGAGCTATGGGGATAAAATCAGACTTCTTATCCTTTTGACTAGAATATTAATAAGCCTATTCTTCATTATCTTTTGGATACATGGAAACTGAGTTGGCGAGATTGTAGGTCTAGTCGTCCAGATATGGTAACACTGGTCTGGTAAGTGTTCACTAAGTTTGGATAAATTACTTAATGAAAGATTAGGTCGAGCTTTGAAAACAGACTGTTTTCTACATAGTGCTTCTCATTCTGTGTCTGTAAATAGGTTTTTTTTTTACTATGCTGATAGTACACCCATTTCATAGAATATAAAACAGAAATTAAAACTGTGCCCAGGATCTACAATTTAGACAAACACAAGCAGGATTTATTTTGGCAGTGAAAACCTAGGTAGGATTCACACCCATAAGTCTTATACTGTGTTCCTCAGTTGTCAATTAATGAGAAGGCTGTTTCAATAAGAAACAGGTTAAACTCCCTGAAAAACAGAATATTTGCTTAAAAGCCTAACCAAATCATTTCCACAAAACTGAGCAGGTGTTTTATTTACTATTTCACACCTTATGTTTTCATGGATCCTCTTTGCTCTTCTGTGAAACAGAAACTTTCCAGCCACCAGGTTGATATACACACTTGGAAGGCAGAAGATCTTGCATTCCCACCTTTCACCCTTGGGATGTGAGGAGAATGCTTAATTCTAGGAAGTAGCAGGAAAATAATCACTCTGATGGTAGTGGTGCATTTCCATGATTGGAAAATGGCCGCCAATTCTCAAAGGTCTCCTAACAGCTCAGCTAATCAGTCCAGCAAGGCAGCAGAGGAGCGCTAATCCTGGGAGTAAGTGTGGCACAGAGGAGGTAAAGTCACTTCCAGCTGGGCCTGGCTTCTTTATAGCTAATCTGAAATGTGAATGCAGTTCCGGGGTCAGAGATTTGGGTTCACAGGCGGCTTGATCTCCCTGATAGCTGAAGAACCTATGGATGACCTCCAGAGTTGGAATCCTTAGAAATAATAAATAGGGTAATTAAATAATTATTAATAGACAAACATGCTTTGGAGGAAGACACATTTGTGCTAAGTCTTAAAAGAAATCATGCCACAGTTTTCTGATAAGGAACTGTCAAGTGTTATTTGCACTGTAGAAATACAGTCCACATATTTCATCTATGTACAGAGCTTTTAACAGGTATATGTAGCTGTTTTAAATTTCACATTTTTAGAACAGGTATTCGAGTACATTCTTTGCTAATCTCAATGTTTTATGATCGTAATCTCCATCTGAACTCATTTTAAGTTTCCACAACTTCAGTAAGCAAATCAACAAAAGTTTTCAGTCTGTGATGGCCATTTCAGAAGATTCGAGTCTCTGGTCACACTTATCAAACATGGGCTTTTAAAACACTAGATCACAGCACAGAGTGCAAGGAGTTGGAGCAAGTCTGTTTTTTTTTTTGTTTTAGGGGGTGGGCATTTGATTTTGTTTTGTTTTTAGAGGAATTAGAAACAACTTATGGTTGTATAACATATGAGGAAAGTTATCAAGCAATTAACAGGAGTATACTTCCCCCCTGCCCAAAGGTATTGTGATAAACGTAATAGCAGGCCTATTCTCTGTTATCAAGCATCTATAGAATCATAAAGGAGATGTAATTCTTATGAAGGGCATTGCAACAGATATGCTTTATCCCTTGTGCCATGTCTCTCACGAACTGTTTAAAAATGTATGCTTGTCTATTATTCTTAATCTTGGGGAGAGCCAGAGTGGTTTTACGAAGATTTCTGTGCCCTGGTGTGGGTCTGGGGAGGCAAACATCCTTTTAACAGAGGCAAGAGTTGAACAGCAGACATCATATATCAGAACAGGGAAGCAGTGTATGAGACACACACTGACAAAAACACTTTCTCTAACTGTATCACCAGAGCCCGAGGAGAAATCAGCAGTGCACTTCCTTAATAAAGGACCAACTGCCTATAAATTACACTGGAAAAGGTTTCTCCCCATAGGGTGGAATTTATTAAGATCAATTTTAAACACAATTCTAGATTATTTGTAGCACTTGAATACTGCCAAATTATTAAACAATGATTCAATGAGGAATAATACAAATATTAGTAGTTTGAAGTCTATGTTAAATAAGAATTCAATAAAATTATTTTTCAGGAATTTTGATTATAAACAAGGAGTGATTTTCTTTACCTCTTCTTTTGTTAAATTACTTGTTAATTTGCAATAGTAACTGGAAGTGAAATTTATTAAAGTTAGCAGAAATGGAGCTGTAATTCCCTCCTTGTCTATACCTGGCAAGGGAACTGTTATAATTTTGAAATTATTATGATGTCAAACATTAAATAGGTTTCCTTTAATGATATTTTGCCTTAAATATAATATAAAATGTGATTTAACTTTAGAAATTATGTTGTCTGGATCTTTTTTCATTCTGATATAAACAATAAGCTCTTAAGGATTCTAGGAAAACCCAGTAATTCAAGAGTGTAACTGATCAAAAATATTGTTTAAAGATTTTAACTTGTATGTTTATGGAAACTTTTCTCTACAGTCTCACATTAAAGTTGCACTTGGGTTAAGTTAAATGGCTAAGAATACACAGAACATTGTGGGGCTTGATTTAACTAAACTGAAAGGAAACTCAGTGAGATACTCGTGGTAGCAAAACCTTAACCCTTCTGTTTTAAAAAACAGCAGTGGATTCAGGGTGTAGCTAATTTTTATTTTAGTTCGATAAGATTAAATTGTCTAGAAGAGTGATAAAGCAAACCTGTTGGAGTTCCCTGGCCTGTACCCAGAGAAAATTGCTACAGGCTAGAATAAAAAAGGGTACAAGGAAGACGCTTGCTTGGGCAGACACCCCCACTCTATATCGTGAGCTCTGTGAAGGGAAATTTTCTGTTCCTGCATGCCGTAAGGGACTGGAACATTTAAACCTGTGAGTGATTTACAATTCCTTTAATTAAAATTTAGTTATTTTTGTGCAATGACTTTATCATATCTCTTCTACTTGTTCACTTTTCTAGGATGGAGACACCAACTTTATTAATTCTATCTACCTACCTACCTACCTACCTACCTACCTNNCTACCTACCTACCTACCTACCTACCTACCTGACTACCTAACTACTTACCTACCTACCTAACTACCTATCTGACCTATCCATCAATCCATCCATCCATCCATCCATCCATCCATCCATCCATCCATCCATCCATCCATCCATGTATCATCTGCCTATCTACCATCTATCTATTGGATTTTTGAGACAGGGTTTCTCTCTGTAGCCTTGGATATCCTCGAACTTGTTCTGTCCAACTTTATTCTTCAGAGGCAATTTTCTGTCTTTCAGAAGCAGAAGTAATAGGTAAATAAATCATGCTGTAGATAAAAGCTAGGGCTGTTCTTAAAGACATCTAATAACAGAGTTATAGTTTGTATGAGACTGGAGAGGGAGGGAGGGAGGAGGAGGAGCTCTCTCTCTCTCTCTCTCTCTCTCTCAGAGAGAGAGAACTTTCAAATGAGTAGTTAAATATTTCTTGGCCTGTTTTTTATTGGTAAGATTCTGTGTGTTTGTAGGCAGTGTTATGTTCTGTTCTCTATCTTGCTTCAAGGGAGATTTCACGGTGGTCTTGTCTGTAGTGTTTAATGACACCGTTAATTTGAGATTTCCCTTCCCTGCTAAACTCAAACTAGGCATCTTTGGAAGCATATACATTTACAATTTAGAGAAACGATCACTGGGACCAAAAAAGATGGGGTGAGGAGGAGAGCAGGCAGGGATACCACTGACAGGGCAACTTTGTGTAGCTTCTTATTTATTCCAGGCCTTGGTGCTTCTTTCAGGAAGCATCCTCCTTAGAAAGGTGTGGCCCCTAACAGGTGGCTGCACACTGGAAGAATCTCCTGAACATGAATGAGTTTTAAAAGTTTTTGGAAACAAAACACAGTTTGTAGTTCCAGTTCCAATCATTTATATATATAATTTATTCTTATATGAGAGAAAAACTTCCTTTCAACTGTATTCTAAGAAATAGGTGTAATATTACCTTTTTTTTCTAGAGGAAATAATTACTCTGCATTTTAGCCTCCATGGAGTTCTTCTAGCCAAAAATATAGAAAGATTTAAGCCCTGCTTTTAAAAAAGAAAAACAAGCAAAAACTGTGGGTTTAAGTGAATTTTTCTTCTCATTATATTCAGGTATCTGTCACATCAGTGGACATTGACTGACACAGACAGTAAACCAGCATCTGTTGCCTCTTATAAGCAAAAGTAACATGCTTGCATGCATTGAAAGTATCGAGACTGAAGTTCGTGAAATCCATTGCTCCTAGCTTTCACTGTACAGTTGATCAGGACGCAAAATAATGTATGAGGTTCGACTGAAATGAAAATGGCTGCCACATTTTTTTTTCCCATCAAGGAAGAAAAACCACTAAATGAACTTTCTGTAAGTTTAATAAAAATTAATGTCAATATTCAAGTAAAAATTATTTCAAAGAAAGTTCATTCAGAGAATAATTTCTCAAATGTTGACTGTGAATTGGTAGATGATTTATTAGTTACATTTTAGAAACTTACTGATAAATGGGTGAGAATTCTTCATCTAAGCCAACCAAGCAAACAGAAAAACAAAGAAGCCATCTATATTCTGGGAGACAGTATGTAGAAGAAATGATGTAAAAAGAACAGGAAGTAAAGAATTTGAGTCATAGTACAGATGTTTTGCAATGCATAGAAACATTTTGTAGAGAATACATTGACTCGTTCATTGTTTCAAAGGCACAGAATCTTCATATGGAATACTGATGGGATTAGGAGATATATGTCGGAAATACTTTAGGATTTTAAATTGAACTTTAATTTTACATCAGGAAAATAAGGAACAATGGTTAAGCAGGAACATATGGCCCTTTCTAAAAGAAGCCTGATAGTAGGCATTGAGAGAGTTGCTCATGGAACCACGGGCATGTAAGCTTAAAGTACAGCTATAGTAACATGATCAAGACTATTAGAAAGTTCTAGCCATAACATAGAACTTTCAGCAAACACCAATTAATGTTGGTTAGGGCTGTACATGGCTCCCAAAAAGCTACAAGCTTACCTTAATAAATGGCAGAATATTTCTGCTAACAAATTTGAGAGACAAAACTATTATTGGGATTTCTAGAAATCTAGAAATATTTTTGCCCCTTTAAAAGAAATACTATATTTCTTAACCAGTTCTTGAAAGACATCACCTGAATATCAAAGAATACTCTGCAAACCCTATGTGCAGAGTAATCTTTCATGTGATTTGCTGGAAAGATGGTGAGAGATATATTCAGGACTAGATGTAGACATCAGATGATAATTTGTAAGCATTCGACAGTGGCAGAAAAGGAAGAAAAACTCTAAGGAGGAGAAATCCCTGAGTAATCACCGATTACTTTTTAATGATTCCAGACACTTTAGAGATCAAACAAGACTCACAACACCCTTTTTCTTACAATTCAAATATTCTCTAGGGTGAACACTTGATATGCCAAATTCAACTTCAAATGAAAATCCCCAAAGTGATTATATTAGCCTCTCCGAAGTTTTCCTGGCATCTTGTCACTGACTTCTCTGTTGCTTGCCACTGAAAATTATAACCATTTTATGCACAATATAATATTAAAATAATACATTACTATATTACAGTGTTTGCTTAAAACAATCTGTCTGATATTTCCTTTTAATATTTTATACAGGGTAAGAAATATCATAAATGATTTCTTATGTTGTAAAACACTTACAGATTCTTCCCTGATTAATAGATAAAAGTTGTTACTGTCAGTGTGGTTTCATTAGAATAGAAGCCAGTTTGACATAGTCTCTCTGTCTCTTCTCACTTTCCCTCTTTCACACACACACACACACGTGCATACACACACAAACACATTTTTATTTTCTGCTACGGAAACAAGTTTCTCAGGCGATGACACATAATGTACATAATGTCCTTTGGTCCTGCCCTTTGGTACACAGCAGGAAACAATGAAGTCAGTCACATTTCAGAGTGAGGAATAGACACTGAGAGGCTCCTACATCATCAGGGACTCTGAGGAAATGATCCCAGTGTGAGTTACACAGTATCTTTGCTCTCTTGACAAATGAATATTGATGTCTGCTCATGCTTCCATACAAAATGACAGCAAATGGGTGATAGCATAAAGAAAACAGAAAGTCATACACCTATGATAGCTTCTGAACTCAGAAATTGAAGCATCCTGTCTCCTGGAAGTATATCCAACAATCACTCTTATTTGTTCATAATTTTATTTATTTAATTGTTACTGTTTTTTTTTCTCCCTCTTTCTCTCTCCCTAAGGACTTGTGATGTTCTGCAAGGAGATGAAATATTTGTTATTTTTAAACTCTAAAGGATGATGCATGTAGCTTTCATTCTTAGAGTGGAAAGCCCAAAACAGCGAGGGGAGAAATGAATTTCACACCTGTGCAGCTGCTCCTCAACACAGCTACCAGGATGATAAATAAACCACCCTCTTTTTGCTGCTGTGAGTAAGTAAATGAATATTGACTTGGACAGATGCTAAGCCTCTCTTTAATTTCATAAATTGCATTGTATTCCCTTTGTATTGCCAGGGGATTTTTACCACTTCTTGTGCACTTAATCATTTATTGCTTTACTAAACAGCTAATAAAATACAAGTGCTAGACTGCTTTCCAGATTAATATGTCTTCTTGTGAAATCAACGTGATTCTGTGGTTTCAAAATTGTTTTTATTAAAGATTTTATTTTGTAAAAGACAGCAGTCTTTGTATGGTGTGTCAATGTCTCAACTATACACAGAAACTTTTATTTCCTATTTACCTCATAGAACTTTACCTTATAGTGAAGGTTTTAGAGGTAACATCAATGGCATGAAAGTGTATAATACTACATAATTAAATGAAATCACAGCTACATTTCAATTCAGGTTTTTGACAAAAGACGTAAATTTGCTAAGACATTGCATGTTGCATCAGTATGATTCAGAAGTAAAATCAATAGTGCATTTGTAAGAGGGGCACTCACTGAAGCTAAACCATCTGAGAAGCAGTCCCTAATGAGGCTGAACTTTTACTGAATTCATAATGGAAAGTTAGGAGAAAATTTGATAGAAAATCTAAGGCATAAAATATTGAGCAGTGAAGCAATTATAAAACTCCTCAAGTAAACAATATAACAACTATACTGAACTGTGTATGACACAAGATGGTTATTTATTTTCAATACTTACATAAATAAAAAATATGAACGCAATATTGAGCTTCAATGTAAGTGTTGGTTAGGAGCCTTTTGTATCTTTGTTTCGAGACAGAATCTTACTGTGTAAGGCCTTCTTGCCTGTAATTCTCTGTGTAGATCAGGCTAGCCTTGAGCTCATAGAAATCATCCAACTTCTTCACAGCAAGTCTTGTACCCCCAATCCCACCCAAGGTGTTTAATTTCTTTATGTAATTGGCAGTTTTTGTAATTTCCAATTACCAATGGGTATATACTAATTTGTTAATGAGGTTGAGAAACTCATTAGCTAAAACAATAGAAATGAATTGTCTCATATGTCTGGTGACTAGAATCTGAAATTAAGATGCAGCCAGGGTTGTGTGAGCGATTACAGAGTCAGTTCCATGGCTTTCTCCAACTTCTGAAGTCCTCCTCATTCCATAGCTCCAAATCTCTCTAAGAAACAGAAAGATCTCCTGTTGATTCTATTTTGTTCTGATTTTTGTTTAAAAATATCCACATTGGTTGGAATAGACCAATCTTAATACTATATTTTATTTTGGTTATATCTATAAAGAACTTAACTCTATATAATGCCGTATTCAGCAGGAATGGTTGATGTCAATATGCTGTGGTAGACAAATAAGTTGCTCAATCAACCCCTCAGTATATGATTGTATATGTATGTATGTATGTGTGTATGTATGTATCTATCTATCATCTATCTAATCTATTGTCAATCATATACCTATCATCTATTATCTTTCATGAATATATCTACATCTATCTATGTATCTATGTACCTGTCATTCATCTTTTCATTATTTATCATCTATCTTCCATCTATTTATCTACCCACAAACACACACACATATGTACATATGCTTACACATATTTTATGCCTATATACATGCACATATATGGTGTGGGAGAATGGTCTGTATTCTGTCAACTATATTTTAAATAAATGCTGATGGGCCAGTAACCAGTCAGGAAGTAGAGGCAGGACAAGAAGACAGGAGGTTGAGGTGGGTCTGGGAGAACAGGAGAATTCTGGGAAGGAGGAAGCCCATTCCTCTGCAGTCCATGACTCGATCACAGAAGAAGCAAGATGTGACTGCCTCGCTGAATAAGGTACCAAGCCATATGGCTAACATAGACAAGAATAATGGATTAATATAAGTTATAAGAGTTAATAAGAAGCCTGAGCTAATGGGCCAATCAGTTTATAACTAATATAGACCTCTGTGTGATTTCTTTGGGACTTAATGACTGTGGGAACCAGGTAGTACAGAAAACCCTGACAACACACACACACACAAACACACATATACACATACTTATACTTTTGCATATACATATACATATATGCATACTTTCTTCCTACATTAGGGTAATATAGTGTTAGTTAGCTTTATTGTGAATGGTATATTCAGGTTGTTATACATACATACATACATATTTATAATAGATGCAATATGTCATTCAGGAACTGTTTTTAATAGCAAATTTATTATTGTTTTCTTAAATGTCTCTATGTCTTATGCCAATTTGTTATTTTATTCTATAGTAAGGTCATTTACATTCGGAATGTATTTGAATACAACCAGTGAAGTACAATTTTGGCTTTATTTTTTAAGCAGACAGGAAACATTTACAAATACATTTCTTCAATAAATATATGTAATAAAATCAAATAGTATGAGGACATGTGTGCCAACGTTCCCTACTTTATAAAGTACATCAGTATGGAAAGTTAAAGCTATTGGATGCTGCTCATGATAACCAGAATCTACTGAAAGCAAGCATGGAGCTCTTTTTTGTATTCCCCAAACTGCATGCCTCCATTGCCTCCAGCTTAAAGACAAAAACAAACTAAATTTAAAAAAAAATGGTTAAGAGCTTGTCATGCTAAGCCAAAAAGTAAAAATAAAATTCTTTTGAGACTTTGCAGGAATACTTTTGTTCAGCAGGTGATAATATTTTATTGTGCTCACATGACCCCCTTTTTTTTTTATCTCATCCCTGTGTTCCACATTCTGCTAGTAAAAAAAAGGAATCTTGTACACATGTTAATAGAAATGCAAAGCTGAGGTTCGCATATTAGAAATATAGCAGGGAATGTTCCATACTCAGTCAATAGGAGAGGAGATAAAATTAAGGAGGATTTTGTTGTTTTAAACCTGGCTTCTCTTTCTTCTGAACATCTATATTTGTTTAGAGTCACAGAAGAACCCATTTTCCTGAGCCTCCAGTTTTCTACACGTAAAAATCTAAGTCTCAAGATGGCAAAATTAGTCATACAAAGGTCTGTGACACTAAGATTCTATGCACTAAGATCCTTTTTCACTTGAGAAGTTTATGAAATTGCCTGCAAATTGTCATACATTTCTCTGTTTTCAATGTAAAGTGCCTCTGTCAAGCGAAATAATAAAGTAGAAAGTCAAATTAACTTTTCAAAAGTTGTGTAGCACACTTTAAGTCTAATTTTAAAATATTAGGGAATGTGTGTGTGTGGCAGAGTGTGTGTGTCAATGTGTCTGTGGGGGGGCACAGTATACGTGTGTATTTGTGGCATAGTGCATGTGGCACAGTGATTGTGTGTGTGTGTGTGTGTATGGCAGACTCTTTGTGGTTTTGGTAGAGTGTATGTGTTTGTGAATATTTGTGACACAGTGGATGTGTGTATGTGTGTGTGTGGCAAAATGTGTTAGTGTGTTTCTGGCACAGTGTATGTGTCTCTGCATGTTTGTGGAACAGTGTGTGTGTATGTGTGTGTGTGTGACACAGTGTGTGTGTATGTGTTTGTGTCTGTGGAATAGGTTATACATGTGGCATAATATTTGTAGCAGGTCAGACAACAATTATGTGAACATAGACTCAGTTTTGCCTTTAATCCTTTTATGAGTTCCAGGGACTGAAATCAGTTCTTCAAGCTTTTCTCAAGAAGGTTTTAATTGTTGCACCATGCCATAGGCCAAACACTGTACTAAAAGTCTTGATACATGATAAATAATATACTGGGTTATAAGTGTAAGACAGGAAAGGGGAGAGGAAAGGAACAAACAGAAGCATCAGATTTGCCAGATTTCCTTAAATCACATCTGTGCTGAGGCTTGTTCCGCCACTGAGCTCATAGGATATTAGCTCTAAAGTAAAGGATGGATAACCAGGGTACAATGCAGAGCCACAGAGGAACTAGGAAACAAGGAGGGCCCAAAGATGGATGCTTGGATCTCCCTGGGAAGGGGGAATAGAAGAGAGGTCCTGGGTAAACTGGGGAAAAGAATCAGTTTGGTTGGATTGGGGGTCGGATGGACAGTAGAGTACTGAAAGATGTATCTTGATGCAGGGTGTGTGTTGAATATGGGAGTTAAGAAGAAATATAGTGCCAGGGAAACTCCTAAGGATCCACAAGGATCACCCCTGCTAAGACTCCTAGCAACAATGGAGAGGGTGCCCAAACTGGCCTTCTCCTGTAATCTGATTGATGACTCCCCAAATTATCAGGAGAGAGAATTCATTTAATAATTGAACAGATGAAGAGATTCAGAGCCAAGGAGTGGGCCATTCTTAGGGAGTCCTTTAAAGGTGAGGGAGGAGGGATTGCATTAGCCAGAGAGGTCAAGGTCATGACAGGGAAACCCACAGAGACTGCTGACCTTAGCTCTTGTTTGCTCATGGACTCTGGACTGACAGCTAGGGAGCCTGCATGGAAACAATGAAGGCCCTCTGCATGTGTGTGACAGCTGTGTAGCTGGGTTTGATTGTGGGGCTCTTAGCAGTGGGATAAGGACCTGTTCCTGGTGCCCAAGCTAGCTTTTGGGAAATAGTCCACATTCTTGGTTACCATGCCCAGCCTTGATGCAGGGAGACGAACTTGGTCCTACCTCAACATGATGGGTCAGACTTTGTTGATTCCCATGAGAGGCCTCTCCTTTCTAAAAGTAGATAGAGGAGTGGACTGGTGTGTGGTGGGTAGATCAGAGGTAGGGAGAGGGAACAGAAAGAGAGGAAGGAGAGGAAACTGTGGTCAGTTTGTAAAATAAATGGGAAAATTCAAAAAAAATAAATGATAGCCATGGAGTGGTGGCACACATGGGTCTCTGTGATTTTGAGTCTAGCTTGATCTACAGAGTTAGTTCCAGGACAGCAAAGGATACACAAAGAAACATGGTATTGAAAAAACAAATGAAAAAGAAAGAGGGAAAGAAGAGAGGAGAGGAAATGAGAGGAGACAGATGAGCAGAGAGGAGAAGGAAATGATGATGGGCAACGGAAGATTTCTCTAATAAAATGTTCCAGGTCACCTTGTGGCTTGTAGTGAATTTGAAGGGCCTTAGGAACACAATTATTGTTTGAACAACTATGAAATGAATACAAAAGCTTTTATATAGTTATAATTCACTAAATCTAATGTTTAAGTAGATCATCTATTTTATACAGTAATGCTTTCATTTGAAAAGGTAATATTCCAGTGAAATTTGCACATTTTATATTAATAAAAATGTACTGAGTCAAGTCATTATTCTAAAAATTATTGTAATATTTGGTTAACAAATAGCCTATTTTATAGCATTAATTCATATTATCCTCTATGGTGTTGGAGATGGAGGGAAGACAATACTCCTTGTATGTTCCGTGCAGCTTTTTGTCATCCCACAAACTAGGAATTGACTATGCTTTGCCTCTGTGATGACAGAAGACAAAGAAAGGTTGTGGCCTAGGATTAAAGTGGGTATCTTTAAGTTCTGAGCAATAGCCATAAAGTCTCCCTCCAGAGCAAAGGTAAAGCAGGCATAGAACTAATAAAAGTGATTCAGATTTTCTAAGCTCAGAGGTCCCCTTCTCTGAGGTAACTTACTGTGTGCAAATGCCACTTCATCATGTTTGTATCACCTGTGGCATTCAAAGTTCAAAGAACAAGCTCAAGACAATGATGATACATGGGCTCCTCCTGTCACCCTGGGTAATGAAGTGGATTGGTGCTGACCTGTCTTCTTCTCCAGCACATAAACTAGCAGCCATACTTGTGAGCTTACAAAAGGGTTAAAACCTTATGTACCTCATAACTCTTTGTAACATGAAGGGGCCTGATTGTTGGGGTTTATGACCTGCCCAGTTCCCCACAGCCGGCAAGCCCCAAAGAAAATCACATGGAGAGTCTACATTAGGTTATAAACTGATTGGCCCATTAAGGCTATTTATAAGCTCTTGTAGCTTATATTAACCCATTGTTCTTATCTACGTTAGCCATGTGGTTCAGTACCTTTTTCAGCCAGGCAGGGCACATGTTGCCTCTTCGGTGGTCTGGGCTGGACTGCTAGGAATGGGCTTCCTCCTTTCCAGCATTCTCCTGTTCTCAT
>LOEQ01004617.1:65633-84722 GCA_001685075.1 Bramus lutescens | reverse complement strand
AGAGAGAGAGAGAGAGAGAGAGAGAGAGAGAGAGAACTGGGTGACAGAATAGATCTGGAAAGCAATTCCAGCAAAATATCTACTTCCATGAATGCAGCAGCTTCTTCAAAAATTTCCATTGTCTCCCAATGCCCCAAGTTATGAACATATCCGTGTATGAGATGAGGCCACTGATGAAGCCAGATCTCTCATGACCAATCAGTTTGCATCCAAACCAATGACCTCTGAGCAGGACTGCAAAGCCTCTGGACAAAGGCTACAAAATCTTCAAAGACTTGGGGAACATTCAGGTTCAAGCTAACACAGTCATTCAAAGATAACAGGAAGGCTTTTCTCTTTTGGTATTCTGAAAATAAAAGTAATTCTAAATCTCTTTTATTAGAAAACTAAACAAAAATATTTCATATTTTGTCCTGACAGAATTTTCCTAAAAGACATTTGAATTTCAATAAGCCTGACAGAATTTTCCCTTAGGATAAGTGTCCAGTTTGCTATTACAAATGAATAAATACCAAACTTTTTTGTTTTGTTCTTTTTCATGCAATAATTTATGTGCACACAAGTGCCTTGTTACATTGAGCAGGTTTATCTACTCATACTTCTCATTCCTAACTACTAAGTCAGTTTTATTTTGGTTTTATGATTATGTGAGTTACCATTTACAATATTAACCAACTTAAACTTCAGAAGTAAAGAGGTTCATTTAATCTCCACTCAACATAATAATTGGGTAAGATGCAATGATTTAACAGTTGTTCTTCGTCCTTCTTGATGAATCCTTAAGTACATTGATAATTTTCATTCTTGTATCCTGATATAGAGAACCCAAATCAACAAAGGTTAATCATAATGCTTATCAAAGCAATCTAGGTATTTTAGCAATAGTAATGCAAGCAGAACAATTGATAGGTCAAACTATACAGTGAAAACTTGTTTTAACTACCTTCACTGTGACTTCCAAAATATAAGCAAACTTTACTATTTTCCATTGCTAAATCTGTCTAAGCCTTTATTTCTATTAATTAAGAAACTTAATTAGAATGTTCCAGTTCCTTCTGTTATAAGAATGTATATTGAAGGAGATTAGCTTAGTCCATGGTAGACTGAGCTGTCGCTAAAGCATAGCAATGGTTATTTTAATGTAAGATTAAATTATGATCAAAGAAGCAGTTATTCAAATAGATACCAAAATAGAACAATTTGTCATTCTCTGATTTTAATGTTTAATTTATTATAATTTTCAGAAATCTCCTAGGGATTATTCTTATTTTAATAATATTCTATACTTCTATGTTTCTCCATGGGCCCTTTATCAGATGGAACATGATTCTGTTGGAAAAGAACAAATGTTAGCTAACTTGCTGCATTCCTGTTCTGCTTGCAGTATTAGCTTTCAGCAATCTCTTCCTATTTCATATTTATTATAGGCAATGCTACATATTGCCTTTCAGGAAAGCTTCACTCAAACTAAGAATATGTAAACAAATATGTGAGTACCGAGTGTTAATATATTAAGCTATCCTGTTTTCTGTGTCCCTTCTAGTAACTCATACATGCTTATTTACAGTTTAAGATGATCTAATAAGGGTAATATGGGCACAAGAAACTCATATTTATATCATTATCCAGAGTACATTAATGCTAACATTTTATATAATAGGCAATGTTTCAAACATTTAATATTGTAATCACATTAAATATAATTTCCTATTTAACTTAGCCTTAAATTGGACTACAACTTTACAAGAAGAGTGTTTTCAAGCAAGGTAAAAGATGCTGAAAACATATAAGCACAGAATTCTATAGATTTATTAAAGTTTTAGTTTTCTTCCTATTATGTTCTCTTTAAAAGAGACAAATGAGTTACAAATATAAACAGTCATTGAACATAGAAAAGACAGCTGTCAAGTCTATAGGCTCCAAGTTCTAGAAATTTTATTTGCTTATGCATATACATAATTATACACACATATATACAAATATATATATATATACATATTCATGATTATATGCACATATCATATACAAAAATATACACTTATACATAAGTATCTAATACTGACAAGAAAAATACAAAGTCCTCACACATGAGAGTTAAACACTATACCAGCTTGAGTCTTGAGCTGTTAGTTCTCTTGATATTACTCTTGGGTGTAGGTAAGTATTACTGATAGTATCTCAGTTACAGCTCAATTTTCACCTAAGGTCATGTATTGAGGTTTTATCATCATGAAATACCGTTCTTTGTCTAATAATGTTAATTAGAGCAATTTTTAGCTTCACTGGTTCTTAAAGTATGTATTATGGCTTCCAGTTTGGGGTGTCTATTAGATTACTTTGTGAGAACATGTGTTTCAAAACATGTCTATATGTGCTTCTTGTGTTTTCCTTTGACTTTGGTTCTTTTGTACTAGTCTGATTACTTTGTCTGTTATTTATTTTATTGCATTAAATTGATATTCTTCAGATGCCTGTTTATTTTCTAACAATAGTTGGCAATGGTAGAATTTTGTTTGGAGAAGAGCTTTGGAGAAACTGGGTGGAATGGGGAATGGAAAAACATACTCAGAAAATATTGTATAGAAAGTATCTACTTTCAATAAAAGATAAAGAGACAAAGGTTATGGGCAATCACTAGATTACAAAAGGCCCAGTATCATGAATGAATTACTGCATTAAGTGATCTACTATGGGTTACTTCGAATGGGCAGAAATTATAGGAAGAGGAGATTCAGTGGAAGAAGTAGGTTATGAAGAAAATAGTGTTCACGGGTATGTCTTGTCTTTGACCATAATAAACCTTAATCATGTCCTCTAGTAAGTTGATTTTTTCAGGTATTTTTTCATATAATGGGAGAGCTGGTTTATACACTACTCAGAAATGAATGTGTTTGTCGGGTTATTGATAGAAAAACTGAAGATGCTTATGACTGTAATCTCAAACAACATGCCAGAGCATTTCAAGTTGTGTTTGCTCTGATCAGTGGACTCCTGTTGCAGCCTCTGTTTGCTGTGTAAGGTTTGGCATGGAGATACTGCCAACTGATTGGTAGTCCTTATATGCCTGACTTCCTCTGCAGTGACTTTTGTTATAACTGTCAACTTGATAAAAATGAAATCTAGGGTCCTGTGAGAAAGATCTCAGCTAATACAACATTGTGGATATCAGGGTAGCCAGTGGGCACATCTGTGGGTTACCTGTTGAATGTTTTCTTGGTTATGTTAATTAATATGGAAAAGACCAGTTTGCTGTGGCAACATCAATTATTGTCTGTGGTTGCTGGGTTGTGTATAGTAGAAAATAAGCAGAGTAACAAGGATGCATATTTTTCTCTCTCTCTGCTTTTGGCTGTAGATGTTACTTTCTAGCTGATTTAAGTCCCTAATGTCTTGACTTTCTTGCTATAATGGATTGCATCCTTGGATTGTGAGCTAAAATAAACATTTTCTCCCCTGAATTGCTTTGCAGCAGGGAATCCTATCATAGCACCACAAATGAAATTGAAAAATCCTCCCTGGTCTTTCCTATCAGAAAGAATTGAAGACTTTTGAGAGCAGACTTTAAAAGTCTGCATTTTTGTTGTTGTTGGTTTTTATTTTGTTTTGTTTTCATCACTGTAGCAGAACAAGTCTAAGAGCTGGCTAGGGATTTGGGATTCCATAGAAGATGACTGCTTTTTTTCCACTTACTGATGTTAGATAATTTGCATGGTCTCAACTTTGGAAATGCACAGGCACTTGTTCCATGGACAATGGCAATATCTACTGTGGGACAGTGATTCTACCCTGCAATGATTTGTTTCTTGTATGTACTTGTTTAAATAAATGTTGAGTGGCCAGTAGCCAGGCAGGAAGTATAAGTGGGGTGACCAGACATGAAGTACAGGCAGGGCAATGAGAACAGGAGAATTCTGGGAAGAATAAAAAGTAAGTCTGGGTGATGACTGCAGACTGAGTTCTCTTTACAGACACAGAGAAAGCCAGACATAGAGCAAGCAAGATGTGAGACTGCCTCACTGAAAAAGGTACCAAGCCACGTGGCTAACACAGACAAATTTATGGGCTAATATAAGTTATAAGAGTTAATCAGAAGCCAGAACTACTAGGCCAATCAGTTTATAATTAATGTAGACCTCTGTGTGTTTATTTGTGACTGAGTGACTTTGGGACTGGGTGGGACAGAAACCCCTGTCAAAAATATTCACCATTTATAAGCCAGTGTTGGCACCTCAACATTTATAATTACCTTTTACCCATTCCAATTGCTTGCATAGAATTCGATTTTTTTCTCAGTACTGGTGTGATAACGACTGTGCCAGTAAAACCCCTCTCTGCATGGCACTTCCACATTAGCATACTCTCTGATGGTGCAATTTCGATCAGGCTGTATGTTCTCTTGACATTGATTATGCCTTCAATGCTCCAGTAATTGCTCACATTTGTTAAATGCACCTGCTACACAAAGTAGACTTAAGGGCTTAAAATCTAAAGAAAGGGCTATGAATGGGCTCTTTGGGGGGAGGACCTTGGACTTCCCACAGGGCAGGGAACACTGACTGCTCTTTGGACTGGNTTGGGAGGGGGCAGGAGGTGTAAATTTTTAATAAAAATTTTAAAAAATGAAGTACTTTTAAGTAATTTTCTTATTACAGTGAGAATAAATAGCTGTCATCTTGAAAGTTGTTCTATACTTCATATATATATATTAAGGAAGGGAGAATGATGACTTTCTTTTTTAAGTTGTTACTCTGTTTGGGGAACAGTCATAGTTTCTAAGCATGAACTAAGTTTCTACATAAACATTCTTTTCAGAAGCTGCACATACTAAATAGTTGCTTCCTTTGCACAGATACACAAAAGGAAAAGTTAAGATGTGATAAATTACATACCACATGTCTCTGCAGAGGATAAATCAGCTAAAAGTGTGAGAATGGCTTTTACTTGAAAACAAAGAATGAAATGTTTTCCTGACAACACAGCGTTTGAAAGCAGAGGTGAAGCTTTTGAAACATTACTTTTTTTGCTGCAGCTACTGCAAATCTCAGGAGAACAATCTTGAGGCTAACAATCCAAGAACAAAGAGGCTTAAAGTCTACATCTTGGCTTCTGTCAGTAAATCCCAGGATAATCTACATTGTCTTTTAGCCATTCAGAAAAAGCACTCCTTTATTTACATAGATGCTATTTGATAGTATTCAAACACTTCACATTTTAATGCCCTTGATAATATTGACAACATAATTTTCAGTTATCTCCAAGGACTACCTTTTATAACAGACATTGGAGTGCTCTGCATTTTAACCACAAGATCACATTGTCTGCTTCTACAATGGTTATATTTACACACACAAAAGCTTTGCTTGCATAGCTTAATTTTACTTCAGAATTTATAATTATTCTTAATGTTTTTAAAATATTCCAACAGTCACAAGACCATCTATTTCTACTTAGCTTCAAAATGGATATGACTTTAAAATAAGAACGTGAAGTATAAGATTTTAGTGAGGAAGTCATTACAACTCATTGTCAATAGATGCTTCAATGCATCTTTTTCCATGGCTATGTTGTTGTGTGTTTGAATCTTCAAAAGAGGTTCAGTTTATATATACATACATATATACATATACATATGTGTGTGTGTATAAACTGCTATAATATAGTTAAATGTGATTTCCCTTCATTGACCATTTGAAAACATGATGTAAGTTATGTCAGGATTAGAACCCTGGATTTTCACAAATGTGACCTTGTGTTGTAGTTGGATACACAGACTTTCAGCCCTCACACATACAATCCCAGCAATTTATCTACAAAATTCATATTATTGAAGAATAAATAACTTTACTATTTAAAATTACTATCAATTAATCACAGCACAGAAATATAACCTTGATTTATTTGTGTGGGATAAATAATAGTACACCAGACCTCAAGAACATTTTTTTTAAGAACAGATTTCTGTAGTAATAAGTGGAGCGGGCTTGCTTTCCTCCCGCCCTGCTCCCGCCCGGCTAGCTTATACCCGGAAATAACAACACACATTGTATTCATTTAAACACTGCCTGGCCCATTATATCTAGCCTCTTCTTGGCTAACTCTCGCATCTTGATTAATCCATTTCTAATAATCTGTGTATCACCGCAAAGTGGTGGCTTACTGGGAATATTCTAACCCACGTCCATCTTGGGCTGTCCGGAGCTTCATGCATCTGCCTGACTCGCTTTCTTCCTCCCAGAATCCTGTTCTGTCTACTCCACCCATCTAAGGGCTGGCTTATCAAAAGGCCAAGGCAGTTTCTTTATTAACCAATGAAAGTAANNNNTCTTTATTAACCAATGAAAGTAACACATAGACAGATGACCCCCCTACATCAGATTTCTTTACCCCTAATGGAATAAGATAGCAAGATTTGATAGAAAGACTCAAAACATCAAAGTTCTACACACTTGTGTGAAGATGAAAGAGAGTATTTGTTAAGGGAATAGTGACTTAACATGGTAAATAATCAATGTGCTTAAGAAACAATTTCCAACACAAATGATGAATGTGACTAGCATCAGTGTTCAACTTTAGTTCAGTGATAATTTAGGAAAGAATCAATCATGGGAAGGTTGGCTTCTGTTCAACAGAGCTATGAGATAATGTAGTGGTGCTTTTTAGCTATCACATTTGTGGTCACCAGTAGCAGCCACAAGAGAGAAATAGCCACTGCCTCATGGCCCTTCCTTCAGCGAGGTTGCTATGTCTGCACCATGCTTGTTTTGTCTATTTATTTTTATTCCAATAGGTGTTTCTCTCATTACTATTCTCCTGGAACTATGATTGCACTGATTTCCTTTTATTTAGTTTGGCTGTGGTCAAGAAATGAATGAAGAATGAAGGAAGGATTATGTTATGATAAAATTAAAAGTAAAAAGGCAAAGGACTGACCATAGGGTTACTGCCAACCTTGCTTCAACTTGCAAATTCACTCAAGCCATGGAGCCTTTCTTTTCCACTTTTCATTTTAGTAGATTAAGTTCACACTAATTTCCATACCAGTGTTAAGTGCCACGATGATGTAATGTATATATTGAATTTCTTATATGGACTAAGTTATTTTCACATTGCCATTAAAACAAAGAAAAGACTTGGGAATTACCTCCAATTTTGAATTTGAGATAACTTAAGAATAACTTAAGATAACTTAAGATAACATTAAATGGTCAATGAATAATACAAAATCATAAAAGTAAAATGTTGGATATGAGTCAGAATGTAAGGACCACCTTTCCTAAAATCTCCTAAGAGCTACTGGATATAGTTCAGTTCTGCAGTAATAAAATATAACTGTTATTCATTTTAAACCTCCACTTGTTAGTCAATGTTTTAGTGATCTCCAACACAGGAATATGAATATAAGTGAGGTAAGACTTATAATTTGATGTGATTCCAGTACAAATGTTGACATATGTTTTCATTGAGTGGAGCAGTAAAAAGTATTAGTGTGAATGCTAACACTATGCTTTTCTTTATTTAGTATTTGATGTTAAAGTGCTTCATATCGATTACATAATTTGACCATTATCATTATGGAATGATTTCAATGGTTACCTTTATGCATTTTATGAGGTTGAACAAACACTAGCAATGGTAATTTAAAAACATCCCTGAAAAATACATACTCAAAATGGTAAAATAAGATTTATCCCTGGAGTCTCTAACACCATTAGTTTTCAGTGAGAAAATAATGAGTATATAAATTAGAGGCAAATTTAGGGTCACAGGGAAAGCAAACAAACACTAAGCCCTGCTAATTTCAAATCTCTTTTCACCTAAATTTGTGAATGCAGAAATTCTTTTGATTTTAATGTACCCAATAAATCTGAAGAACAGTACAAAAAAATTGGAGATTGCTACATTATCTATTTCTTCAGATATATTAGAAGGAAGGAGTTGATATTCCAACATATAAATTAGAATTTCTTGTCAAAGTACTTTATGTCTTTACAGACAAATGCACTGGCAATCTCCTTCAGGTATCTATGACTTGATTATCTTTTATATTCACTCACACAAACTAAAGTCATTATGCAAAGGAAAAATGGAAATGTGTTATGTATCTAATTTTAACATGGCTATATCTCCAAATCTATATCAATGTCCCAGGGTTGCTTGAGGATCACAGATCTTCATTGTTAAGCACTGGTATTATTCTTAAAATAATAGGAAGCTAATCAAAATTCCATTTAAGAGGAGACAATTTGCATCAGAACTAGGAAACTCCATTCCACAAGGATAAAGGTTGCTGTACTGAGAGCAGAGCAACTGTAACAAACATGCTTTGCCGCCTATTATTGATTCTATTTATACCCCTAGGAAATCAAGGGGGAAACTTCAGCCACTTCATTTTCTTCATCATCACTTTCTGTTTATGGTAGTGTTGAGTCCCAGCGCTAATATTTCCTTTTAGATCCAAATTCTCAAAGGTTAAATATCTATTTCTTTAGAGGAATCTTCTCAGTGTTGGACAGTGTCAACACAAAGTTAATTTCTGCCTTCACAGCAGAATTGAGAACAGAAAGGAATACCATGGCAGGATAAAACAAATGTATATATACATATTCAATGGAATTTAAATTAACTTTCAATGCACAGTCACATGTAAAAACACAAGATCAAAAAGCAAAGCTACATAACAGGGATAGGCTTACTTTGCATATGAATAAAATTAGATTTCAAGTTATGAATGTTATGAATAGTATTGGACACTCAAATTCACAGGCAAAAGTAAGAAAAAATAAAGTAAAGCAATATGTTGGCATATTCTTATGAAAACTTTACCCTTATGAAAAGTTTATTTCTATGGACTTTTGCAGATTTTAACATGAATAATATCTCCCATCTTATTTAATGTATATAATTCTGAGGAGGTTAGCATATATATTAGAACAGTGTTTATGGAATCATCAATATTACTTTTACTAACAGTTCATAAAGCTAATCTGGAGATTTTAACATAATTTCATTCTTTGAGAATTTATGCATTGAATTTACATCATAGTAACCTTCCACTTTTCATCTTAAGTTCTTTCAAATCCACCCACACCTTATCTCCCCACTGAAGCTTATTTTTTTGTATCCTTAGAATAAGTCCTGAAAAGTAACTGTGACTGGCCATATACTTTTGGGTATGGCCATCCACTGGAGCATAATTGAGCTATCCAGAACCACACCCTTTAAGTAAACTGAACCCTCTCCTGTAGAAACCATCAACTGTCTATAGTTCTTCAGTAATGAGTATGGACTAATGAATGACTGTTGGGGAGAGTTAGCAGCTTGTTCATCCTGGCCACTGGGCTAGCTTAGACCTGAAACAATCACACAGAAACTACATTAATTAAGTCACTGCTGGGACCATTAGCTCTAGTTTCTTATTGGCTAACTCTTACATATAAATTTACATGTGAATAAAAGCAACACAGACAAAAGGACCTCCCACACCAAATGACATTCCCACTCCATGGCAGAATGCCAACAGGCTTGATCTTATATAGGTGCTATCTAGGCAAGTAATAGAGAAACAGTTTCTCTCCTCTTCTTACTGAATGCAAGCTGTTGAAAATCTTCCACCCTTTTCTACAGTGGAAGAAATGATACCGTGTACCAGAGGATTCACAAGCCAAAAATGGAACATCTGTCAGCATTTTAAATATGATTTTTATAAATTTTTGATTTTTTTCATTTATTGGATCCTAATAAACCCAATAATTGATATGAAATACAGATTACAGAAAAGAGTCAAAATACATTTAGACTCTGTAATGTTGAGTTTTGTTTCATTTGTTTCTTTATCCAAATGATAATTGTACTTCTATATTTGAAAGTCATTCATATTTTCAAAATGAAGTTGAATGTAAATTTAACATGTTTGTTTCTCTGAAAAGTCCAATTGAAATTTAAGTGGAAATATAATTAATGACGTGCAGTAGTTTCATATTCTTTTAGTTAAATAAATATTTGCCTAGTTGATACATTAATGCTTACATTTTGAAGTATGGCTTAATCACAAAGTTATACAATTGCAATGGTAAACTGCTTTGTCAATACCTCAGCTAATTCCAGACTTTATAATATGTAAATAAGTAAAAGTCATTTTTCTACTCTTTAATGCTGTTATAAAGCTCTCAATGAGTATTTTTTTTATTTCTCCTTATCTTTGGAAATGGTATTAATGATTTTTAGAATCATATTACAAAGATGCTTGCATGAAAATTATCTTTAAAAGGTTAAATAAGATAGAAATATATATTTAAAACACATTTGGGAAACAACTGCCTCATTTTTTTTCTCCTGACTTTTGTTTGCCTAGTCTTGTATAAAACCACCAAGAGCACAACTGCTATGCAGGCCGCTTTGCACCACCTATTTATTTGGTTGATGTTGGTTCAATAACCTAAATTTTGACCGAAAGTCCATACTGCCTGAGTCAAAAGTAGCAAACAATTGTCACCTGATTCAGAATTCTCCTATTTCTGCCATGTCCCCAATATCAAGGCGGTCCATAAATTCTACTTTACAATAACAAAATGCAGACAGTTTTGTATTTCCTTTTGCTATTTTGAGGACAAGATCCTATGTGCCTTGTGTAGACTCAAACTCACAATGTAGCTAATGCAGATGAGAACTGGTCCTCCACTCATCATGTCCAAGTGCTAGGATTACCTCTACTCTCTTGCCTGTTTATAGCATTTCATTTCCTTGAAACTCTTTCAGGAAGTTACTACAAGGGGCTTAGTTTTAAGTTTCTTCTGAGATTTGATTACAAACTCAAGATTAGAGAAATGCCTTTCTCTGTGGGATTTCCAGGCTGAGAATTATCAAGTGCTGAAGGATGTATTGGTAAACAGGAGACCCAGAAGACTGATGACTAAAGTATAATCTGAGTTGAAGTAACACAGCTGAATTAAGTTTAGTATAAAATATGGAGTCTCAGAAATTTAGAAAGTATTCTTCAGTTAATGTCTGAAAATTAAAATTTGACGCTACTTTAATAATCAGTTAGGAAATATTGTCTTTCTGACAAAGGGGAAGCATGTTTTATACTCGATTCACATTTTCTATTAATTGTTCAATGGCCATCTAATTTAGAGATCAGACAAATAATTTATAGGTACTTAAGATCCAATAGGCAATCTTACACAACAACACCAACACTGAAATGTGCAGAATGCTGCTTCCCCACTTCTCTGGGTGGGTCATGGTGCCCCAACTTCAAACTCAATCCCGCCACTTTTCATTCTTATTCACTGATAATCAATGTTATCATGAATGTAGTCGAGCCTTTTGGATCTCCCCAGAAACTATACTCCATGTATCTCTGAGCCTTACCTCCCAGGGGAGCCAGGGTAACACTTAAATGATATGCTTATATTGAGTCATTCTCTTATCTTTTATTGTCTTTTCTATATTAAGTAAACTTTCTATAGATGTTTACTTAAGCTTACTCCCTTGGCCATGTTCTTACCGAAAAATAAAAAAATTCCCCCATTAGTAAATAATTTCAATTTTCCTATCCCTTTCTTAGAATCAGTCTTACAATATATTACACTGTCTTTTATCCAAAAAAATATAGAATGCCCAGGCATTTAAAGAAATTTATTTATGTGATTCTCTTCCCTCTGAATCAAAAGAGTATAACCACAACTTTTTATTCTGTATAATTCTTTGGGAAATTACTTGCAAAAGATTTATATTCTCATCATAGTGTTGATTATTCTCCCTAAAGTGGCCATACTTCAGTCAGATGAAATAGATAGAGCAAAAAAGGCATATATACACACACACAAGTGTGTGTGTGTGACAAGTGCATTTTAAGTGAGGCAGGTTTATTTCAGCTGACCAAAAGCACACAGTTCATCACAGCAAGGATGCCATGGCAGCAGGAGCTTGGGACCCTGGTCCCATTACACTCATCCCCTGAAGCAGAAAGAGATGATTGTTAGCAATTGTTCCTTTATAGGCAGACCAGAACACCAGCTGAGCTAACAGTGCCCCTCACTGTAGAGGTTCTTCTCATTTTGATTAATATAATCTAGATAATCCTCAAAGGTATTTAAAAAATCATAATCTAAATAAACTCTGCTATGTGTGTTTCTTATTTGATTCTAGACCATGAGGAGGTGAAAACTGATGTTAAGTGTCCTAATGAAGCAGTGTTGTTGTCTTTAGAGTAGGAAAATTGCATCTCCTCTCCCAGGCCTCTGGTCTTTGCTTGTTGACAAGTTCTTTTACTTCCCAAGCTTATCCTGCAGATATTATAAGTTCTCTCCTTCTATAATCATGTCAAATAATGTATTTTACTTAAACACACACACATGTAAAGTCATACACACACATACACACATATAAACACACAAACTCACACAATTTGTGCCTCCCCTCCAAAAATATCATATTGGAATCTTAACCCCTTTCCATTAAGATGGTTTTTTGAGATAAGGTTTTTGGTGTGTGTCTAGTTAGGGATTTTATTGCTCCAAGAATATTCTATGAACAAAGAGCAAGATGGTGAAGAAAGGGCTTATTTAGCTTATACTTCAAGATTGCTGTTCATCTCTAAAGTCAGGAAAGGAAGTCAAATAGAACAGGAATCTGGGGTCAGAGGCCATAGAAGAGTGCTGTCTGTTAACTTGCTTCATATGGCTGCTCAGCCCACTTTCTTAAAGGAGGCAGGACTACCAGCCCAGGGATGGCACCACCTACAATGGGCTGAGCCTTCCCCCATTGATCAGTAATTGAGACAATGGTTTACAGCTAGATCTCATGGAGGCAATTCCTAAACTGAGGCTATTTCCTTCTTGATGAGTCTATTTTATATCAAGTTGATACACAAAACCAGAAAGTACAGTACATAATCTTGTTCTAGAAGGCAGGGCATTCTGAATAGTTACCTCATAAAAGACAGTGCTGTACAATTTTTGATTATACTGTGCAAAAACACCTGTCTAAGAACAAAGACATAGTACATTGTTAGAAACTAAATACACCATTGCTTTAGGCATGGACTTAGACCATGACTATGAAAAAGAATTTTCTGTTATTATAAAATCACCTGGTCTGTAATAGAAGGTATATAGTAACCATAGAGATTAACAGGATGGCAGTATCCCTATAATACATATCTAAATGTTTCTCGCTGTATAAAGATGTCAACTACTTAAAAAAAAAAGAGATGTAAGACTCAAGATTTGTGCTTCAAATGGCCTGAACATGGTTTAAGTTTTTGAGGCCTAAGAAAGCACAGAAATATTTGAAAATATTGCTAGTGTAAATATTTCAGAAATAAGTTCATTAAACATGAAATAACCTAATGTATATAGATGACTTTGAATAAGAAATCAAACATGGGTTTGTTATCTTCTTTATCATTTTTTAATATGAATTGCTTTCCAATTCTCGATTTCTCCCATGTTTCATGATATTCATGTGAAGAATAACAGATGGAAACTTACAGAAAAAAATAGAAATTAATATTAGAAAAAGATAGCAGATTGCATTGTACAAAAACTCCAGGCTGCTCCTAGGAACTAAGTGAAGCACTTAAGAAAATGAGTCCAGGCATCCATGTCGTAAGTACACCAGATTATAAAGCACTCAACTTTAACCATCAGCTGTTTGAGTGGCACTTCTAGCCCTGAGAGGCTACTGTGTTCTGCTCCACACCCCACTTTCTATTCTCAGGTATTATGAGACAATGAATAAACCCTACTACCTAAAGCGTATTTGCTTTGGGATGAAATGAAAGGAAAGGGCAGAAATTATGTGTGTTTTTGTTTTGCTTCCAAAATGCATCTTTTTGTCAAAGTAGGCTGATGTTCTGTCTGTGGACATTACTGCACTATCTCTTATTTCTTCAGCCTCATCATAGCAAGTTGCAGAAGGGATAGCAGCAAGAAAGCTTGCCTACAGCATCTGAAACCCTCAAATCAAGTTGTCAGGATACTAAGATTTGCCTATCTTTTTCTGGTGTCATGTAAGGCTGTTAGGTAGTCTACCTACTGTTTTTTTTTTTTTTTCTTCATTGATTCATCTTGAGTTTAAAAAATCTTTCAGGATAAAGAAAGTGCATCCAACAAAAGAAAAAAAAGAAAAGAGCATGCGTGAGAGAGATGGTAAACTAATATTTTCTTGTGCTTTCATGGAAATATTCTCATAGAACCAACTGTTCTAGTTTCGTATCAGTTGCTGTGATAAAATATCCTGGCCAAAAGAGCAACATAATGGATAAAAATGGGTTATTTGCTTTAAAATTCCAAGATATAAAACCTATTGAGACCAAGGTCAAGGTGGCTAGTCCAATCAAGAGCAGAAAGAAATCAGCCCCCATTCTCTCTGATTACATGATCCTTTCGCACAGCTGTCCCTTTTCTCACATAGTTTAGGATATCCTGTGTAGGGAATGTTGCCCCTCAAAATGGACAGATCTTCAGCATCAATTGACAATATAGAAAAAGTCACACAGGAAAGTCTACAGGACAACTAGACAAGAAAATTACTCAAGTAAGACTCTTCCCTCAAGTGACTGTTGATTGTACTAAATTGACAACAAAATGCTAACAGTCACATCCAGCATCATACATTTAAAAATAAATTATCTCTTCCTAAAGAGAAAAGAGGCTCCAAATATGCTAAAGCAGATACATAAGATTCACAAAATACTATGTAATTCAATTTTAATTTTGTTTACTATACTATGCTTTCTTTCAAATGTTTTATTTATTTATTCTAAAAAGAGAACAAACTATCATTTTTCATTTTACATACCAATCCCAGTTACCATTCCCTCTCCTCCTCCTATTCCCTCCACCTAACTCCCCAACACCAACCCCCAACCACTCCTCAAAGAGGTTAAGGCACATTGTTTTGCTGGAGGTCCAAGGCCCTTTCTGCTTTATCTAGGCTGAGCAAGGTATCCATCCAAAGAAAACAGATTCCAAAAATGCAAGTACAAGCAGTAGGTATAAATCGTGGTGCTACTGCCAGTGGCTCTGCAGTCTGCCCCATTCATACAATTGTCACCTGTGGGTGACATTCAGAGGAACTAATTTGGATCTATGCTGTTTTCCTTCCCTGTCCAGCTGGAGTTGGTGAGCTCCCATTTTTTCAGGTAAACTGTTTCACTGGGTGTCCCCATCACGGTCTATGCTTTTATAAACAGGCATTTTCACAGAGGCAACTATAAGAAAAAAATATGTTAAAATAAAAGAGAAATGTATATAAAAACAATTAAATAGAAGAAAATATATGCAGGAAGAAAATAGTCTGAACCCAAGGACCCCACACACGATTTTAAAGTCTTTAGGACTGTAGATAATTAATTCAAATTTTATTTTTTTTCAGTGTCTTGAAGTTTATATGCATGTGCTGTGTACATATATGTGTATCTATGTATATTCACTTTTGCATGATACTTTGAATTTTCAATTTTTCCTTGTAGCTTCAAAACTTTTAATTATGCAAAAGAAGCTCAGAGCTGGCAAAAGTGCATCTGATGTCTCATGTGAATTTTCTAGCGTATGTCATAATTTTCTGGATGGTAAAAGGTTCGTTCACCTCTGGGAATAACAGTGAAAAGATATCACTGATGTAATACCATTATGGACTTAAACACTTGTTTAGTCATAGAGATAAATATGCAATTCCAATCTATTATGTGAGAGTTGTTTAATATAATGACCTGACACTACCAGTTTGGAAGCTTAATAGGCTACTCTAAGTGGGACATTTAATGAAAAATATAGGCTGTGACCTAATGTTCATTGTACTTAGTTTCTGAAGTGCCAGAAATTGATGTGGGAGACAAAGTGCATTATTGTTCTTCATGGGACCTTTGTTTTTATTAACCATGAGTCTGATGCTAATGGGATTCAATCTTCTGTTGGATTAATGTTCAAGGTTAGCTGGAAAGATGAGCTCCTGCTCTGGACCAGAAATGATTTGCCCACTGTCAATTAGAAGAGGAAAAGGGCAAGGTGGAGGTTGATCTTGGCATTAATAGGAATAATAGATGCTGAGGATGCATAATGAAACTCAATAAGATAATGTCCTTAAATCTCATACTGACAATGCTCTGCATAATGCAGAGACCTTTTATCATTTTCATCTAAACAACATGTAATATAAGATAATAGTTCAACTCCTTTCTTCTTAAATTGGTAGATAATAATTAATGAAACATCCATTTGATATAGATATAGTTTTATATACTTAAGACAAACCTACTGTTCACTCACATAAAATTAAATATCACCAATTATTTTAAACACCATCTTTTTGTATATATGTCCTCATGCATATGTATTTGTATATCTTTATAATATAAATGTGTATAAACATATATTTATACATATAATGCAAATATGAATTAAATCTTATGGTAAATAAGAAAAAAATCAATCAAAGGTTTTTATTTTTGATGGGTTATGTATTTTATTTTAAAAGTAGACTTTTGAGCTATACTTTACCTGAAAGATACTGTCACTTTGAATAATTTGCCCCATTTATTCTGTCTCAATGAAAAAAACAGTCCTCACAATTTCCTGAAGGCATTTGTATTTCATATTGAAAAAATCTTGGAACTAAGTGGTCTGACGATATTGTTTACATCTTCCCCCAAGATAACATTTTTGAACTGTATTAGAGCAAGATAGAAACATGTACATTTGGTCATGTGTATTAATCTGATTACTATAACTTTAACAGATTTCCAAAGTTAAGTAGCTTTAAAAGTAAAGAGGCTTGTTTGGGATTATAACTCTGGAACCAAACTCACCAGCCTATATCTGGTGATAACCTTCTTGCTGGCAGAGTCCCAAGGCTCCATAAGAAATCAAATGATAAGCAACACCTTGAGTGCTCCAGTGTGTCTGACTCATTTCTCTCTGCTTTTTATAAAATCACCAGTATTAAAGAGTTAGGAACCCACCTGGGTGACCTTTTCCATGTCCCAACCCACTACCAAAGGCCACACTTATCAACACTGTCAGGTTTTTCACATTTTTAGAGCTTTCCCATGAGGATTAAATTTCATCTGGAGTTTTGAAGAATATAAACCATATTTAAATAACTGTAAACTATTTACTAAAAAGTATTTACTAAACAAAACTTTTTATAAGGAGAACATATACTCATAAGTGTTAATCAATTACTGTCACCAAGCAATCTTATAGAGGTAGAAATGTGGGGTATGAGAGATGGCACTCTCTCATACCCCATCTTGATATACTTGTAGAAGGCTGGAGTTTGTTTAACAGCACCCACCTGTTGAAAAAGCCATTCAAGCTCCATCAGAACTTAAGCTGCCTTCTGCTCTTCTAGAGACCAGAAACATATGTGATGCATATACAAGCATGTAGACCAAACACTGATACATGCATAATACAAATAAATAGATGTTTTTATGAAGAATATGTCTAGATAAATGACTATAGTAAAATTCGCTAAGTGATAAAAAGTTGAAATTAAAAATTCTTCTGAAATGAACAATGTTGCTAATCAGACATAACAAATCAGGCATGAGTAAAGTTGTATTCAGGATGAATGAGATGAGTGTATGACAAAACTGATAAGAGAGATGTAAGTCAGCAAAAAAAGGACTTCCTTCTGAAATAAGATAGATTCAGTTTTGTTACTGTGTGATCTTAATCATACAACATTTCTCTGTTGTCATACCTAGGTAAGTAGAAAGATATCGGCATGTCTCACTTCATAAAATCACCAACATCATGAAGTAAAAACAAAAAAGTGGGAACTACAAATGCCAGGAAACTACACAAGTACCTGGTCTTAATTTTAATGCCTATGACTAAAATTATTACCATTCTCAGCAATGAGTACAATCACAGGAGATGTGGAAGTTTGAGCAAGCTCTGAGCAAAAGTAGCTCGGTGAATTTTATTTCAAAGGCTGTTTGTATATGAACTGTAAGATATAAAATTAACAAAAGTAGAGACTTAAAAAAAACTGTAGGTCTTTGAAAGTTAACATAGGACACCAAGCACACCTTTTAATCTTTCTCTGCCATCAACCCTAACACAATGGCTAGTTTTCATGGTTCTCAGGAAACAATAGCATCATTGTTTTTGATTATTTTGATTTCTATATTCTTCAAAGGAAACTGTCAAAAAGATAAAATATATTAGATGTGTGATATTTATATCATTACTAGGAAGCAAAATCCTTTAAAATGAGAAGAGTAAGATGTGTTTATTCTAATTAATAATAATTGCAAATTGTTGGCTAGAGCAATTACAGAGCTATGGAAGGACACTGGTCATGAGAAGTACATAATATCTTGAGAGGTAGTATTGAAAAATATTTTGAAGTTTAAGGACGAGCCTCAAGGTGTAATGTTCTGAAATTATGAAAGTGAAGCAGACTAGATGTTTTTGTGTTTAGAAGTCAAGATACCCTATTTTATCAATTGAACCTGAATTCAACATAAGAATTCCAGAAAGAATTTGTCCTCAAGTAAATAAATGGCATATGAGGAACTACATATTAAAATGTTTGATAGAATTCTGGCTTTAATGAGGAGCTAATGAAACCAAATTAGAGAGCCTGGAAAAATAACTGGAAAGAAGAAGGAATGAGAGGTTTTAAGTCCTGCAAACAATAAACACTGAGACATTTTTACTATAATACTGAATCTTGGGTAGGAGAATCAATTTCCAAAGTAATGAGGAGACATCTAAATGCCAAATGTTTTAATTGTGTTAGAATAGGATATCTGAGAAGGGATTGTAGACAAGGAATTCCTAAGAATAATATTTCCTCTGAAAATGGCAAGAGAAGGAGAACTCAGCATTAAGGTATATGTAGAAGGTGTGGCAAAGGCCAACATTGGACCAATGAATGCAGATCACACAAAAGAGACAAGGCAACATGGTACTATCAGAAAACTCCTTTGGGGGCCTCTCCACATCCTCTCCAGCATAGGCTACCATTGGTGTTTTTGATTTTAGCTATTCTGACAGTTATAAGATGGTATTTAAAAGTTGTTTTGATTTGCATTTCCCTGATCACTAAGGAGGTTGAGCATGACCTTAA
>LOEQ01004617.1:15064-64657 GCA_001685075.1 Bramus lutescens | reverse complement strand
TCTTTCATTCACATGTTTCTTGCTTGATATTGTCTATGCTGTTGTAATTCTAAATGTTATATCTGATATTTATTCTTATTGTATGTTATTTTGTATTAGATTTAGAACTTTCTTATTTAAACAAAAGGGGGAAGTGCTGTAGGAATTCCTACATCTAATAGCCTTTGAGTTACCTTACTTTTGGGTATGGTTTCTTTTACTATAAATGCCAATGTAAAGCATGCATATGGTCTCTCTTCCAGCTGCGGGATTCAGTTGTCATTCCCTATTCAAGCAGAGGACTGTAATCTGTGAGTCTACCCCTAAATAAATAACCTTCTATTACATTCAATTCCGAGCAATGTGGGATTTCTCTTACCCATCTGTCTTCAGGGACATGCTACATTTATGCTATCATTTCTTGAAGATTTACTACAGCCAGGCAATTTAAATGTTTATACAGTTAAACTCATTAGAACACTGGTGAGAACACTATGAGGTAAGAAAACAGATTCTCATGAATCATCAACAATATCATTAGGTTATTAAGAAATTAGTGTTCCTGCTGAGATCCTGATATGGGGAGTTACTGTGATGCTCAGTCATCTGTTTTCACCTCCTCTCACCCATGACATGGAGAACTTCATGAAAGAGAGCACATAAAGGTTGTAAAAGCCTCAGGATGGGCAAGAGAGCTATGAAACACCATCTTCTTGACATAACATATGCTCAGCACTAACTGGATTTGATGGGCTGTTAAAATTAATATTTTTTTTAAAGAACATGAAGACTTTAGGAAGGAGACAGATTGGTTTGTGGTGAAATGAATTGGAGGGAGGCAGTAGGGAAATATATGACCAACATAATTTGTTTTCATATATAAAATTTTCAATTACTAAATGAATAAATGGCTCTATTTCAATAATCAAGAGTATATTTACTTTTTGAAGCATGTAAATTGTACAAAATAATGAGACTCTGTACATAGTGCATTTTTTTCCTATTTCACTTCTACTATCCCCCTTTGCTTCATATGCCTCTTCAATCAGAGGTAAGACACAGCATGTTAAAATCCTGAGTATATAAAAAAGAATGATACAAAAAATTTAAAACAAACTTAATGCCTAATTTCAAACTCTAGCAGATGCCTCTGAGGATGAATAAATTCAGTTGTAAATATAATATAAATTTCTACAGCAGCAATAAATTTGATGGTAAAATTTTAAATTCATGTAGTATATCCATAAATCCAATTTATTAAGTATACTTTATATAATTTGTAATTAAATATAGACTTTTTTCAATTTTGATGTGCATGTTCCTACTAATATTCACAACAAAAGTAGAATGTTTTCACCACTTCCTACCCATCCATTTTCTCTTTTTATATAATGCACAGCTAAAATTATTTTAGATTTTGTCCCTATCAATAAGCTGAATCTTGTTTATACAGATATATAAGTAGAAACTTAAATGTGGTTTCTTTATTATCCTTCATCTGAACAGTGTAGTAGTGAAACTCATGCTTATTACTGGGTATCTCAATGGGCAAATTATTAATATGACTGAGATTACATTTTAATTTTTTAGAAATATTCATTCAATTTGTCAATTTTATATACTATTCCAACATATCCATTCAACCCATGATGAAATTTGCTTCACTTTCCTATGGATTGTCCCATATATGTGCATGACTGTAAAGTTCTCTGTATAGATACTGGAATAGAGAGATCACATATTAATTTTATGAAATAATCACACAAAATTCTTTGAAAAATGAGACTGTAGGTGCATGGAATTGAGATACTACTTTTCACGAGTAATTTATGAAGACACTCTACTTCATCTTTTCGACTACAGTTAACAGAAACCTCAATCAACAATTACTGGGACACCATTTCTGATTTTAAAGATTAGTTTCAAAGTATATTTCCCACATTCGAGTCTAAATGGAGCCACAGACTTTGGGAACCACATGTTGTATATATTTGTTTTTCTTTAATGTACACCACTTAAAATTAATGCTTTGTTTTGTCTCTCAGTTTTGGAGGTGCTAGCCCAGGCATGCACATTGTCATTTTCCTTCTACTGTAAGGAAGAATGGCCATAGAAATTTCTCCAGTAGTATGTGGTGGGGAACTACTGCCATCATAACCAGGGAGTGAAACAGAGATGAGGGAGAAACTGTGATCTTCCCATCCAATTCAAGGCTGTATCCAATGGCCAGTAGATGTCCCATAGCCCAATTCTTTAAAAACTATGACATTTTCTTGAATGACCCACGCTGGGGACAAAGCCTCCAAACAGTTATCTTAGAGAACTTTAAACTGCAGTGGAGACTAACGGGAAATTGCATTCTCCTTTGTAGAATAATGGCTCCAGTCTTACTATTCTTTGACTCCAGGTTTCTTTGTGAAGTGGAAAGAATAACACATCATGGCTCCTTTTCTGCCTTTCTTTGTTTGCCTTTGCACTCTCTCAGTAGACAAATCTCACTTTCAAGGAATTCTTTCCAGGCAGATTCTGGAAACCTATTTTCTATGTACCGAGTGAATGAAAGGGCCATCCTGAGACTTTCCATACCCTTGTCCATCTCTTGTTTTACTTTTTTCCTCACTATAGAGATATTTGGTGAATGAAGTCCTGCCTAAGAGCTTAATCTGGCTCAGAATGAACCAGCCAAAATCAGTCCTTTGGTAGTTCTTTACCAGCTATAGAGAACAGGGTTTGTTTAGAAGGCTTGTTTTGGTCCTGTTCTTAAGCCATAGTGGATGTAATGGTCAATGTTGATTATCGACTAAGAAGATCCAGACTCATCCTGAGACAAGTCTCTGGGAATTTGTCCAAGTGATTATCTCGATAAAAGTTAGATTCTTAGAATGCATGATAGATATTTATTTCTTTGTTTTGTTGCAGTGATAAAACACTATTGCTTTTTAAAAAAAAAAAAGAAAAAAATAAGCTAACTTGGGAAGGGAAAGGTTTATTCACACTTTGGGGGAGGAGAGAACTACAGCTCCAGGCAGAAATATGGAGGCAGGGCCTGAAGCAGAGGCCATGGAGTAAAGTTCCTTACTGATTTCTTGTTCTGCTGGTTTTCTTGTACAGTTCCAGACCTCCTGCATCTGGATTGCACTGTCCATAGGGGGCTGGGAACTAATACAGCAAGAAAATATCCCACAGATATGCCCACAGGCCAATTTAATGGATGCAATTCTTCAGTTGTGGTTTCTTATCCCAGGTGCTTTAGCTTGTGTTAAGTTGACAATACCAACCAGGACAAAAGGTTTTCATGATTAATTGAAGGGATATAAGAAGATACTATAGGTATAGGCAACACCAGTCCAAGGCCTTAATTAAAGGGAAAAAACTAGTTGATCACAAATATGTATTGCTCTCTACATCTTTAATTCTTTCTTCTTTTTTATTTTTTTAAAGAAAACAAACTATCTTTTATCATTATACATACAAATCCAAGTTTCCACTCCTTCCCATTCTCCCATTACCTCCACACACCCACACACCCAACCCCTATCCAGTTCTCTGAGAGGGTAAGGCATATTGCTTTGGGGAAAGTCCAAGGTCCTCCCTACTATATATAGGCTGAGCAAGGTATCCATCCAAAGAGAAAAGGTTCAGAAAAAGCCAGTACATGAAGTAGGGAAAAATCCTGGTGCTGCTACCAGTGACCCTTCAGTCTGCCCCAGCCTTGCATCTGTCAACCCCATTCAGAGGGACTAGTTTGGTTCTATGCTTGTTTCTTCCAAGTCCTGCTGGAGTTGGTGAGCTCCTATTAGCTCAGGTAATCTGTCCCAGTGGGTGAACCCATCATGGTCTTGTCCCTTTGCTCATATTCTCATTCTTCCCACTCTTCATTTGGACTTTGGGAGCTCAGTCCAGTACCCCGATGTGGGTCTCTGCCTCTGTTTCCATTAGTTGCTGGGTGAAGGTTCTCTGGTGATATTTAAGATAATCATCAGTCTAACTACAGGGCAAGTCAAGATCGGGCCCCCTTTCCTCTATTGCTTAGGGACTTAGATGGGATTATCCTGAGAATTTCTCAAGAGCCAGGTTTCTTGCTAACCTTATAAAGGCTCCCTCAGTCAGGATATCTCTTTCCTTGCTCTCATCTCTGTCCTTCCTCCTTCTCAACTATCCCATTCCCTCAAGGTCTCTCAGCCCTCTCCCTCTCCTCTCCTATTTTCCTTCTTCCTTCTCTCCCCATCCCTGTACTTCTAATTTTATCAGGCAAACTTGTCTGTTTTCTCTTTTGATCTATATATGTTTTTCTTAGGGTTAACCTCTTAGCTTCTCTAGGATCATGAACTATGGACTAAATATCCTTTGCATATAGCTAGTATACACTTACGAGTAAGCACATACGATGTTCATCTTTTTGGGTCCGGGTTAACTCACTCAGGATAGTGTTTTCTAATTCTATCCACTTGCATGCAAAATTCAACATGTCATTGTTTTTTACTGCTGAATATTACTCTAATGTGTAAATGTGCCACATTTTCTTTATCCATTCTTCGGTTGAGGGGCATCTAGGTTGTTTCCAGGTTCTGGCTATTACAAATAACGCTGCTATGAACATAGTTAAACAAATGCCTTTGTACTATTATTGAGCACCTTTTGGGTATATTCCCAAGAGTGGTATTTCTGGATCCTGAAGCAGGTTGATTCCCAGTTTTCTGAGAAACTGCCATACTGATTTCCAAAGTGGTTCTTTATAGAACTTGAAAGAACAATACTCAACTTCATATGGAAGATAAAAGCAGATTAATACAAACTATCCTGTACAATAAAGGAACTTCTGAAAGCATCACTGTCCCTAACATCAAGCTCTATTACATATATACAATAATGGAAACAGCTTGGTACTGGCATAAAAACAGAGAGTTTGAACAATGGAATCAAATCGAAGACCCGGATATTAACCCACACACCTATGAACACCTAATTTTTTGACAAAGGAGCTAAAATTATACAATGGACAAAAGAAAGCATCTTTAACGAATGGTGCTGCATAACTGGATGTCAACATGTAGAAGAATGAAAATAGATCCATATCTATCCCCATGCAAAAATCTCAAGTTGGAATGGATTAAAAACCTCAATATAAATCCAACCACATTGAAACTGAAAGAAGTGAAAGTGAGTAGTCTTTAATGCATAGGCACAGGAGATCACTTCCTAAATATAACCCCAGTAGCACTGATAAAGAGAGCAACAAAAAATAAATGGGACCTCCTGAAACTGAGATTCTCATTACTTCTTGACTGTGTAGCTTGACAACAGCTGTCTCAAGCTCCTGCCACCATAAATACCTCACCATAAATAGGAAAATGACTAACACGGGGGCAATAATAGAGAAATGTAAATCAAGGGTCAGGATAATAGAAGCTTTGCTTAAAAATCTAAAGGGTTTATCCCCATGTTGTCTCTTAAATTTGTTTTAGGATATCTTGCCTTCAGAAAAATTTTAAATTTACTTTTTCTTTCCTATGTATCTTACATTTCACTGGATCAATAGATGATAGACAAATAGATGGCACTATGCTTAGAGAAGCAAACAGTTATATGATAAATGATTGTAAGGAAATAATAAATAAACACAAACATGTATATAGACCTATATTCTTGATCAATGTGACACAAACTTTGTGAAAACACAGATCCGTGTCTAAACCAGAGAAGTAAATAGGATTGGGTTACTCTGGAGAGAGAAGATAAAATAGTATGAAATGGAAAAAAAGGGAAAAAAGAATGAGGAACAGGAATCAACCACAAAATACATCACTCAGAATTAGGATATGAGGGTGAGTAAATTTCATTTTGTGTTTCTGACATTTTCCTTTTGCACTGAACACCTGACACAGTTTTATTAGTTACCCAACATTTTGAGTTGTTGGCATATTAATTCCTTTTAAAATATTGTGGCCATTGGAAATTTGGGTAAGACAAAAAGATTAATATGAAAACAACAAAAAGCAGGCTACTGAGGAGATATTTAGTCAAATTCTAATTATATTCTAGGCTATTATCAGGTCAAAAAAGAAAATCATTAAGGTGACCTTGTCGCTTGTCCTCAGACACACAAAAATAGAGAGGAAGCTACTCTGGGTTTTTATTTTATCAAATATTAAAATGAAGATCATGAAAGACTGATGAAGTAATTACAGAATTTTGTAATGTATAGTTTTTATCTAAGATAGCAATTTATTTGATGTCCATTATTCCTTAAAATTACAAATTGAGCCAAGTTCAGAAGAAGCTCCACTTGAATCACTATGTTGTACAGTTTAGTCCAGAGTCTTTGGTTTTTATTGGTCACTTTAAAATTTGGTTATTCTTCGTTTCAGTCTAGAAACCATCTTGTCATTTGGAAACCAATATAGTCTAACATGCCTTATTCTTTTGAAAACACTGATGATTACCTCAAATACGTGAAAGTGAAATTTTTAGTTTGACAGTAGGTGAAAGGCATTTTGCAGAATCATCTTTAATTTTACATGCATGAGAAATTGATTAAAGGATATTTGTTATTTATTGCTTTCAGAAACAGTTTGTTTTGACCAGTATCCTGCTAGAATGCATGTTCAGTTTTTAGTAGAATGACATTGGTTACATTTGGTCATTTAACTGGAAAAGTTTGTCTTTGAGAATGTTTCAATCAGACATTTGACAGCAATCATTAGTGAAATCTCACATTCACTTCAACTTCCAGCTCAAGTTATAGCCAAAGTCAAATTTAGAAATCTGCAGGAAAATAACACTTCTGACATTTTAGAAACTAGCTAAGAAAAATCAAAGCCCAAAGGCATTGAGAGTCCATATGTGTTCTTATTTACAGTTTAATCCAAATGGATGGATTTGGTGACATTTTTAAAGATGCTAATTGAGTATTTATGGACTCTACCTTGATTTTATAATTAGGTGAATAATGTAGCTGTTCCTTTTTAGGATGAGGTCAATTCCTATATTATTGACTTACTTATCAGTCATACATCATTGGAAAAAGAAGTTTCCTCAGAATCAATAAATCCCTTAAAATTCTTGCATTATCTGAGTTTAGAGACAAGTTCATACATAATGTAGACCTAAATGTACATCTTGTTTAATAATGAGGGTAATGAGGAAAAGTGCTTAATTATTTTCCTATTTTTATGATATTGTGCCTTGGCAAAAGCAATTTAAGGGATAAATGGTTCATTTTTTTTAATGTTCCTAGGGTACATTGTCAATAATAGCTATAAAGACATGGCAGAAGGTGAAGAAGAGAGGGTAGAAGTTGTAGTGAGCTGGCTGTTCGAATTGCATGCACACTACAGGTAAGCCTTTCATATGGAAGTGAGATGGTATACTGGTTGAAAAACATCTTATGAAGTAATTTAACAATTCCATAATTTACAAAGGAAAGAAGAGTAATAATAAGTGAAAATGTTGGGAAATTATAATAGAGCTCTTCTAAGGCCCGGTACTTCTGGAATCTTTTATACAAGTGTTCATTTATATTCTGTCACTACATCTAGCTTGTATGACCCTCTTGAACTTGTACCAACAGTAGATTCTATAAGAGTAACGATTAACGGTTTGGCGCAGAACTTCAATTAGCCAGAAAAAAGGAGTGTTTATTTGCAGTAACTTGAAAGAAAACAAAACAAATTAAAAAAAAAAACAGTTGAAACCCAGGAGAAATTCGTTTGGATTGGGTCCTGTTGGCTTGTTGTAAATATTATTGAGTAATAGTCAATGATAACTTCACTGTGCAGAGCCCAGTGGGCAGAGTACTGAGCATAGCATCCCATAGTACTTCCTTGTACTAGTAGAGTATTTCTAGGAGCAGCCTAGGGAGTTGTAGGATTTATTGTCTTTTTTGGGAAAGAAGGTGATAGGAAAATTTGTGAGAGGTGCAAAGTGAATACATTGTGACATTGACTGAAATGGATTACTCCAGAGGAAAAGCCACATACATCTTTGATCTTTTAATAAGCAGCTGGATAGGAGAAAGTAAGCAGCAGGAAGGGAAAGGCTTTGCTTCCTCCCATCTCCTGATGCTTCAGCCTGGTGCTTTAAATATCCCAGTAACTACCTCCTTGTAAGTCTGTCATCTTACAGTAATTTCAAATGTAGTGAACTCCTAAAGCTACGGATGCTTTATAAAGCTACAGTGTAAATTTATTTCCCTCCATAATACCTGTCACTTTCCCTGTCTCCACATAAACCTCGGGAGATGATGTAACATTTCATTATTAATTACAGCCACAGTGAGCTGGCTGTCAGAGTGGAACCCGAAGCGCTGCCTCCACCAGGCTGCTGCCCTTTCAGCCATTTGCTCATTAGACTCAGGGTGGTGATGGAGTTTATGGAACCTGCTGTTTGTAATGGACAGTAGACCTTAAAAGGAAGGCATAAATTGCTCAACTGAGAAAGCCAAATGACACAGAGAGTGAACCAGAGTAAGAGCAAACTAATTGCTCCATAATAGAAAGTTGTGTCTTGAGAGGAGGTTTTATTTTAACAAAGGATGCGAGAGTAACTCTAAGACAGTGTGAAGATACTGTGAGATTGATAACTGAGAGCAGCCACGTTAAAGGAGCAGAACATGAAAAATACATAAAACCAAGTAAATATAAAGAAAATAAGGCTACAATGATGTTTATTTTTTGTTTGTTTGTTTGTTTTTGAGACAGGGTTTCTCTGTAGCTTTGGAGCCTGTCCTGTAACTAGCCCTTATAAACCAGGCTGGCCTCGAACTCACAAAGGTCCACCTGCCTCTGTCTCCCGAGTGCTGGGATTAACCACCGCCCGGCTGGCTACAATGATGTGAACTTGGGTTTTAAGTCATATGATACAGATGAGTAACCATTTAAAAATGCCTTTTCAGTAACATTTAAACACAAACTTTGCAAGAGGTACTTTTCTAAGCGAGTACAAGTCAATTTTAGAGTCTATGAACAAAAAAATGAAATTTTCTATCTCACATGTAAGATTTTATAAAATGCTGTTTTAGGGGCCAGAGGAATATCTCAGTGGTGAAAAGCACTGACTGCCAAACCTGAAACCGCAATCTCCATCCACTTTCCTGCGACCAGAACTCAGAATGGGAAGAGAGAACCAAGCCTGAAGGCTTGTAGTCTGATCTCTAAGCACATAAGATGGTGCACCAACGTGCACACACACTAAACGCACTGATATAAAAGTTTCTATATTTTTCATTCACTAAATACAATAAACTACTGAATGCACAGTATTCCCCAGCTTATTTTTTTAATTTTTAAATTACATGAATTATCTAAACAATAAGCTACAGTATGAATAGTAATACATGAGTTCTATTGTCTAGTTATTAATACAAATGGTGACAAACAGGAAATGGAGTAGAGGATGAGCACGTACACCCATGCAGAATGAAAGGTGTATGAGAACACACTTGGGAAGAATAACTAATGTTCAGGTAGAGAGATATGTCATACTTATCATAGCTGTTAGGAAAGCACTGCTCCCAGGTGTGTTCTGAAGCTTGTGGCAGAGAGAAAGGAAAAAACCAGTTGATTTCATTGTATCTTCAAATGAAATAGATCATTGTATGATGGCTCAGAGTAGATGATTGGGACATATGTTATCACTTGGAGAACATATCTACTAAAAGGATTATTATGACCATATTTGAGACTGAAAATATAATTAAGAATTTGTGTTGATAGTTCTTCTTATTCTTATGTTAAGCCTCAATTCTATGTATGTTATAATCTACATTATATTCAATGAAAGGATGGTAGCTGACAATGCCACATTTTCTTCATTTCTACCACTATGTTGTTGCTTAGGGATCCCAAAGATGACTCAGAGAGTAAAGATACCTGCCCACCAAGTCTGATGATAACTTGAGTTTGATACCTCAGTCCCATTGGTGGAAGGAAGAAGCAATGACCACAGGTTGTCTTCTGATCTCCACATGTGTGTGTGTGTGTGTGTGTATGCTATATACACACCTACAAACAGAGTCACTACTACATATATGTAATAGTATATGCTATATACACACCTACAAACAGAGTCACATACAACAAACAAGTAGCTAAGAAAAATGCTTTAAAAAGATATTGTGGAGTCTTGTTTATCTAAGTAACAAAAATATGAAGTTAAGGAGGAAAATCCTTCCTTATAGCATTATTAAAAATCTATTTTTAAAATTAAAGAATACCTAATTTTGGAACTTTGAAAATATCACTTATTACCAAAAATCTTAACTAAGGGAAAATTATAATTCTAATGTTAAATGAAAGAAAAGGAAAATTATAATTAGTAGAAAAATCTAAGATGAGCTAATTCTACAAAACAAACAATTAAAATGCAAATGTATAATTTTAAAATGTAAGCATTTAGACTTCATTTTAAATTAGGCTCATTTCTGGGCACACATCATGATGGTAAAGCAGATTTTCCACATCTCAGAGACATACAATTCACAGAAGTAGCACTTGCTAAAGAAACAGAAACACAGTTCATTTGGATGTTTAAATTTTTTATATCATATAATGAATGGCGTTTATCTCATAATAATAAATGCTACATAGACCACGTATGTGACTGCAAGTAAAGCAGATTAAGACAAACTTTCCCAGGGTTTTAGCCTCCTTGTGGTATGTCACGTATTGGAATAAATCTGAATCTTTATGTGAGTTCTTTGAGTCTCTTGGGACTGACATTTCTCTTCCTGGTTGATGCTTTAGGACATTTACTAAATATACCACTGTGTACTTTGCAGTGATTAGTGACAACTAGATTCAGTGACGGCTCACCTCTATTATAAAGTCCCATTTAACATTTCTGATTATAATTGTAGAAAATAACCCATGCGTTCATGGATGTGTGCTTTTCTCAATCCAGCCCATCAATTTCCCAGGAGCAATTGCCATAATTTAAACCTTCACCTAACTCTTCCCCTTCAATTGTAATTGGAAGCACCTATTTTTAAAGTAGTTATTCTTGTACCATTATGTTGTCTTGGTGAGTTATTGAGATCCCACTGCCCCAAGAGGCACAAGGGTACTATAAATAAATCAGTCTGATCACTGCTTAAACTGGGCTCCATGGATGCACAGTGAGTTCTCAATAAAGAGATGCAGGAAAAATAGCTTTCTGACTACAAAGCTATACATTCTATTGGTTGATCATTTTGATATATCATGAATTTATTCTCACCAAAATTGAATATGCATGGTTACATAGGTGCAATTTGTAACCATGTATTTAGATTGTAAGATAAAAATAAATATTCTAACTTTACCTATTGACATTATTAATTACAGGGAATTGGAAGCACTGCAATTTCCACTGTAGAGCCAGAGATATTTCACAGTTCATACAGTTGCCTTTAAAGTTCTCCTCATGGCAACTTTCACTTGCTGCTAACATTCAATATATTCTCTGTTTCCTAAAGGTCAAGATGGAACCCGTGACCTTGTATTGCTTTTATACACATTTCAAACATAATTTAATGCTCTTGCTTGGCCCAGAAATAATAAAGAATTGGGTACAATGCTTTTCACTTATAAAAGCCCTTGTCACATAACTGAGAGGTGAAAGCTTTAAAATGCATAAAAAACTGTATAAAATTCTGCTTATTTTAATTACACAAGATATAGGGTGATTATAAATAGTAACTGAAGAACAATTCTGAAAAATCGGTAGATATATTTAAATAATCCTTTGAACTGATTGAAAATGAAAGATGCCTTTTCTCCTTCAAAACTATTCATAACATGACTGGGTAAAATTTTCAGTGGTAGAAAATGAAAACAATTTTTTTTCCTTTTATTGTTGGATTAAAAGCCTCGATCACATTTGTCTTTTAATTGAATGTTTTTAACTGAAGTTAAAATTTAACATGCTAAATAGGTTTTATTATAAATAAAATCAAATAGGTTTTATGTCATATAAGTTTTCTTTGTTTTTTGTTTTGCTTGTTTTTGGAGACAGGGTTTCTCTGCAGCTCTGGAGCCTGTCCTGGAGCTAGCTCCTGTAGACCAGGCTGACCTCGAACTCACAGAGGTCTTCTTGGCTCTGCCTCTTGAGTGCTGGGATTAACCACTGCCCGGCTGTTATATGTTTTAAAATAAATTTTTACAGACTAAATATTTGTTTCACAATAAATTTGTTATCTATATTTCACGCCATAGATCTTATACAGTGTCAAATTTTCAACATATTTTATTGTTTTATTCAATAAATAAGATGTTCCACATGCATGGGAACATTGGTTTGAATGAAGGTTCTTGCAAATAAGGAAAAATATTAGGCTTCGATATAAATTATAAACTGAACTTTTATAAACAAAACACCCAGGAAGTAATTAGAATACTTCAATTTTTTTTGAAGTTTTGGTAGAGGCAAGCTCAATTAAAAATTTCCTCTATATACATTTCTTATTTTTAGAAGACAACAGTAAATTCTGTAAAAAGGTTAATGATCTGGGATCATTAATTTAGTCATTGTTATCCACTATACTTATCAAATGAGAAATTCTCTTTAAATTAGATATTTAAAAAAAATTAAACTCGACTTGCTCCTTAAAATATGTTACTTTGTATGTGAGCTTTCAAAGCAAAGAGCTCCTGCTCCCTTGGTGAAGTCAGCATCCTCAGCTAAGAAGAACGAGAGTGTAATTGGTAGGAGGTTCATAGACGCATGTGCGCTCGCAGCATCCTGTATCAAAGCCTCTGCAACGACTGTCTGCAATATGTTGCCGTTTAGCTGATGTCATCTCTGCGTCACTTGCCTTCATTCTACAGTTTGCGTGAAAAGAAAGCATACCACAGCAATCCTGCAAATTTTGGAAGTTGTGTGGTAAACTGTCAGAATCCCTTGTATGATTTGTTTATCATGATACTTTATTTGGCATTCAATTTCTCAATAGACGGAGCTCTTCCAAAATGCAAAGGAAATTGCCTTGATACATGCATATTCCAAAGTTTATCAGCATCTAAATGGAGAAGGCTTAATTCTTCATATTAGTATTTGGTTCAAATCAGCAAAGGTTTCCTGACACATTATTGCTGATATAATTAAAAGGGTCCAGCTTTTCTTTCTTCTGCCCGTCATCTCAGAGTATAAGCAAGCGCCATGTGGTTGCATCTTAATCACGTGTAAGCTGGAGGGCCATCCATTGAAAGCCTGCTTTAGTTCATAGATGTGAGAGATTGTAATATTTTAACATTTCCTGCTGCCAAGTTGCTAAGCAATGAAACTATCTTGGCACGCTGCTGCCAGTCCATCAAGAACTACTTCAGTTTTGCTTTGCCTCTTGATGAAACAAATGGAAGGCAGCTGCGCCAAGAGGCCGCTCAGAAACTTGTTGCCAATCAAATCCCAGGAACTTTCACCTCTTTGCATAGGTAACAGAGATGGCCAGACACAGAGAAATCCTGTGTATGCATCAGCATAGAAATCAAGTCTTAAATAATCCTGATAAAATTACACGAATATTAGCTCATTATAATTCGAGCCCCATGCTGCCTTTCCTTATTCCCATCCGCAAGGCATGCATAAATGTGACAGTTTCTCAACTAAAGATATCGTTCATTTCAATGTCAAACTAAAGTCAGACAAACTCATAGAATCATGGCCTAAATTAAATATACATTTAATTTTTTTAAATTTTACCCATCTTTAAACGTTTTGATTTCTCAACTATTGTCAGGGGTATGTCAGCTTGACTACTCAAATAGAAAATAATTATAAATAAAACCCTGCCATAAGTGTATCAAAATAATAGTTTATTTTTATATATCATATATAATTATTTATATATGTATATAATTGGATAAAATACTATATATTTTTCAAAACTTTATCCTGGTGCATCTGTATATTTCTGAGTATTTGGATTTATGCATATATAAGCCAAGAAATTTAGAATCTAGAATTTTCTTTTCCCATTTCATAATCATTGTAATCATCATAATCATTTTAATATAAACTTAATCAGATCTTGAGTATATTGAGTTAAATTCTTACCATGCCAGGGAATTAAGAAACCGCCTACCTAATGCCTTAATTAAAGGATCCTGATTTGGCAGATCTCCTTGGAGGTTAAGATAGATGAATTTCAAGGGAAAAACCCCTAAGTGCAAAGTCATGCAATTCTTCAGATCATCCACTTGAAACCTATTTATATCTAAACTATGACTCTTTTGTCTCAGAGAGAGATGCCATGTTCCTCTCCTTGCCCAGATTCATCTCTGAGCTCTCTGTAACTCTCCTTTAATTCCCCCGTGGATTGTTCTACGTAGAACAAGAAAACACAACACAAGCACAATAGAAGACAAGTTGTGAATTTTCTTCATCACAAATCTCCCTTATTTTACAGAATCCTGATTCCTTACAAACCTGTAACCTCTAAAAGAGCTGAGATCAATGTTGGATATTTATCCCATAGCTAGACAGATTCTTGGGGAATATTCTCAATAATCAATGTGATGGACACTGAGAGCAAAGTGATATATTTAGGTGTCATGGTTTGTCTATTTCTATCTTTGCCTTTGAGAAACGTGTACCAAGAGATACAAAGAGATCAATTATAATAGTTGTAAAATCCATGCAGGGTCAGTGGAGTATCCAAATAAGCAAACAGAAAGTTTAAGCCTGGTGAGAGAGGCAGGAAAATGTTTAAGAAGGAACTACATTTGATGCTCAATTTAAACAGGCCTTCGTCAATTAAGGGAAAGTTGCAAGGCTATAATGTGAACAGGACAAAAGTACTCAGAACTTGACAAAACATAGAAACTTTTTCTTGAAGGAAAGCTATCCTTAGTCAAGGTTAATCAGCCAGGTTTGCATGTCAGAAAGCTGGTGGGTGCATGGGGCTTTTCCTTTTTGAGTACTGTGAAGGATTTAGGGAGAGAGATGATATTGAAAATTGGTGACTTGGAGATACCATTAATGAAATAATAGAGAATGAATAGGCCAGAAATTTTCATGAAATAATTGAGAATAGACTAGAAATATTTGGAGTTTTAAATTACTGCCATGTAGATCGTGCTTGTATATTTCTTAATTTTCTTCCTTCCTTCCGTTCTTCCCTCCCTCCCTCTCTTTTTCCCTTCCTCCTCTGTCCTTTTTTCATTTCTTTCCTCTGCTACTGTGGCTACCAAGATTATCACTCAAACCTTACTCATGCGCTCTGGAAATGAGAAATTAAATGATTAGTGGGACATAGTAGAAACAAAGAACGTTGGAAAATTTTATTCTGTATTTAATTATCAGACTTGACCTTAGAGACCTTGGATTTGAAGTGTTTCTAAGACATGTTAGTAAATATGTTAGTGAAGACTTTTCCCCCCACACAATACATTTTGATCATTTTTCCCACCTATAACTCTTCCAAGATACTAAAATCCCTACTCCACTCTATTTTTATTGTTTTTTCTCTCTGTTTTTCAAAAACAAGTACAACAAAGAAGAAAACAAGCAAAAATCCAATAAGACAAAATTGTAAAACAGAACAATAAATACACAAAATAACACCAAGTCAATTTTGTGTTTCCCAACTATTCCTGGACATGGGGACAGATCTGAAATATGCTAAACATTACCAGTGGTTGGTGAAATTGGTGAAAGCTCTATTTCTCACCCCAGCAAGTATCAACTGCAAAGAGCTTCTTTGTTGGATGTGGGACTTTGTGCCCACTTCCATTTCTCAGAGCTAGGATTGTGTCTGGCTTGAGTTTGTGATGTAGGAGGGTCATCTCTCTATGTGTTACTTTCATTGGTTAATAAAGAAACTGCCTTGGCCCCTTTTGATAGGCCAGCCCTTAGGTGGGTGGAGTAGACAGAACAGAATGCTGGGAGAAANGGTATAAGCTAGCCGTGCGGGAGCTGGGCGGGACGAAAAGCAGGGCCCGCTCCCCTTATTACTACAAGTTTGTACAAGTTTACTGTGTATTTTCTTAGTCCCTTTCAGTTCCTGTGTGGATTAATCATTATATCTGGAAGACCCTGTTCCCTAGGACATATCTATCACCAGACTCTTATAATCTTTCCTCTTTTGCATAGATCCCAGATCCTTAAAGCAGGGGATTTGATAAACGCATTCATTAGTACAGAGTTATTCAAAATGACTGCCTTTTTAAAACCAATTTTTAACATAAATTTTATATGGTTTATAAATACATAAATGATTATTAGTTAAGTATATGACTGCTGTGATTTAAAAAAAACATGATTTAAAACACCTGAAGAAAAGGTTTGTTTGGCTCATATAACCAGAATCACACTTCACTGAAGGAAGCCAAGGCAGGAACATAGAATGGGCAGAAACCTAGAAAGATTACATGCAGAGGCTATGAAGGAATATTATATACTGGCTTACATCTTCTGGATTTCTCAGCCTGTTTTCATATAGAACTCAAGACTACCAGTCTTTTGAATTTCCCATGAACTATGGCCTAAGCCCTCCACTCAGAAAATGATATATATTGCTTGCCTGCAGCCCAATCTTATGCAGCATTTTCTCAATTAGGATTATCTTCTTTTAGAGGTCTCCAGGTTATTGAAAATTGACAAAGTAAAAATCTAGCCAACATAAAACCTTACTACTATCTTAGAGACATTTATGAGTTCACCCAATATTAATTGATAGAGTAAGTAAGATATCTGTGCTGCATGGAATGTCCCATGGGATAGAAATTTTCTAGGTAGACATTTCAGCACATAAGAGAAAAAACAATAGCCTTGTGCAGTTAATTGCAGGAAGCAAAGGAAGACTTTCATTAGAGGAAGGCCAACTTAAGCACTGTAGCTTCTCCGAGTTCCTACTGCTTTACTGAACATTCGCCAAGCTTTACTCTGACTTCCGAACATTCATACAAGATTTACAGATGCTTTCATCCATGCATGAGTGGAATGGTGACCTTCTACTACTCTAATAAGCGTGAATTATAGAAAAATAATAATTTATTTCCCTCAGAAACATAATTTGCTCATTTAAAAGTCATCTTCCTGATAGTTAAGGAGCAGAATTAATTTCTGTCATCTAAATTTACTGAATCTTAAAAATAACATCCATGGGTTCAAATCCAATATATTTCCAAGAAATAAGTAGACTTATGGAAATCTTAACCAGCTAATGCTAGTAAAGAGATAATTCATTTATGTTACTGTCAGCCTAAGTTATTTTAGTCTGTCTACTCTTAATTGTAACAGCATTAGTAATAATTTTATGTGTGTATAAAATAAAGAAGAAATAGAAACACTGACTATTTTTGGCATCATGATCCATGCTGTAAGATCTGAGAATAATTAAGATTTTTCAATAAAGGTATAAGAGAAAATTTTGATGGAAATGGGCTGTATCTTCCATTCGTTATGGAAAAGCATCTTTCCCAGGATAAAATTTAAATAGGTTTGTCTATTAACAATTATATAAAGGTTTCTTCCAAATTCATTGATTTATGATAAAGAAACAATGGTAATTTGTAAACTGTACCTTCCCTGCTAATATTGTAACAAAAACTACATCTGTTGAAGTCAGAGACATCTTCTAGCACAGACTTGGAGACAATAGCTATGAGCGTCATTGTAAATATAGATATTCATTTTTAAATTATTATGCTAAATTATGATTTTGTGATAGCAGGACCATAAATTTCCCATACATAACCAAGATTTGATATTATAAATTTGTCCCTAAATTGTATTCTTTACTTTTTTGACATCCCCAAATTATCCAGTGCTTCCATACTATAAAGTTGAGTCCTCAGTGTCCACTTAACAGAATTTAGAATGTTTGCTGGGCATGCCTAGGCAGGTCACTCCAGAAAGAAAGAAAGAAGACCCTCACTCGGCACCATACCATGGGCTGAAGTACAGACCTGAATGCATAGGAAAAAATGAGCTCTTCACTAGATATTAGATACACATTCTTGTCCTACTCCTACTACGACAGATCAAGCTGCTCTCACTGCAGTCTCTGTCATGATTTCTGTCCTTTCCACAGAGACAAGATAAACCCTTCCTTCCTAACTTACTTTGTGAACAGAGTGAAACACATGATATTCTTCTGCTAAAATTCACTGAACTTGAGTACACACATGTATATATAAATCAATGAATGACTAGGTTTTAGTAAATGGTAATTATTTAAGAGCTTTCACTGTAATATGATTTAATTATTGAATATTTTAAAGGAGTTTAATTAATCCTTTGCGCATATAATATAACATTTGATCTATATCACTGGTTCTCAATCTTCGGCTCACAACTCCTCCATAATTATAACATATCAGACATCCTGCATGTAGCATACTAACATTAAAATTCATAACAGTAACAAAATCACAGTTATGAAGTCACAACAAAAATAATTTTATGTTTGGATATTATCACCACTTAAGGAACCATATTAAAGTTTAGAAACACTGATCTAAACTCTTAGGGAAACTAATTACAGAGTTCAGTGAGAAAAATAAATATCTTAATAACTTTCACAATCTATTTTTCCAATGATGCTCTCTTGTTTTTATAATATAAAGGGCATACATTTTATTATTTAACCTTCAATTATGTAACTTTCTTCATTTTTTTTCCTTTTGACTTGTTCTTAAAAGTATCAGATAATTCAGAGCTTTCTTTCAATTGTCCTTAAAATGTATTGATTTTTCCCCATTATTGCTCATTCAGTAATGACTACATCAGCTAAATCTATTGACTTCATTCAGAAGATCATAAGTCTACCCATCTGATTGCTCATTCTGATATCAGGACAAATCACTATTCTCTCACCTGACTTAGTACATTAATAGATTTTATTTCTATATTCCCTGCAATTTTTTCTTCCTTCTGCAATGACAGTTTTAAACAATAATTCAGATGTCATCTCTTCTCCTGATTTCCACCTTCAATTTCTTTTGTATCATACCTTAAACAGAATTTGTTCTTCAGTGTGATTGATTGGGATGGATGATCCAGTGTATGTCTAGGTCTGAATGTAATTGCTTTCTCTCTCCTCTAGTTTCTGCATTCCAGTTCTCGAACTCTCTCTCTTGAATTATCTAGCAAGCTCAAACCTCTCTACAGCTCAGAATCTGTTGCCTTCTCACAAAATAGCAATATTAACAACCAAAAACTCTCAAAATTCTTTCTTCCTTTAGATATTAAAATATTCAGTTCAATGAAACTGCCATGTATTTTTCTCATTTTTATAACTATTTTTATAACATTATTCTTTTACCCATTTTCTTTTTTCCCTCTCCATCACTTTTTACTTCCTTTAATAATGTAGAATATAAAAATTGACAATTATTTCTATTTAGTAACATAAAAACCAATTCAACCAGTCTTTTTATATGTCCATTATCAATGGATTTTATTGTGTGAGTCAGGTTCAAGAACATACATGTGTTGTATAATTTCAATAGTTAATAAGTGATCACAGAACACACACAAACACACACACACACACACACACACAATTAGACTATAGTATTCTACAGGATTTACCTGTACTTTCAGTTATGGAAAGCTTTGTTTAGATTACAGAAACAAAAATACTAAGTGATTTGGATGGGAGCAGAGCCAAGCTTTGTTGTTTGACAGAGTGATACTGAAACTCTGAGAAGTTGAATTGTCTTTCTCGAGAAAGAGGGTTCAGAGTACAGTGTGACATTACCCCGGTTTTCTTTACCTTCATGCAAAGACAGTCTCAAATTTGAATATTTTTATCCTTCCATGGTAATCAAGTCACTATATAATTATATTAAATAAATTATGTATTGTATGTTTATACAAACTTTAAAGCTCTTTCCCATGTGCTGTTTTGTGTCAATATTCCTAGTCTGTCCAAAGAACAAATATATTCTAGAGCCACTTCAGTCCATTTAAATAGGAGTAGGAATCAAAAATAAGCAATATGAAGGGGATAACAAAACACAATGTCATAATTAACATGAGTCTCTAAATTGAAGTACTTTATTTCTGAAGTGTTATGAAGTTGCTGTAAGCCCTTATCCAAAGGGAAATATGTATATATANTATATTAAATGAAATTAAACCGTAAGAAACAAATATCTGTTAATATAAATAATACATTAATGAAGGGGTGGATTGGTATTCTCAAGAATGAGTAGAAACAAGAGGTCATAGTATTTGAAATGAAAATGTCCAGATTTCTGAATCACAGCACAACCTAGAGATTCAAGTCAGGAACATTCTTACTAAGTGGAGTATAAAAGAAACATAGTGGCTGCTTGAATCTTTCTATTGTACAAACCCGTTCATACCACTTAAATATTTTTAATATGACAATGTGCCTGAGTTCTACAGTATCCACATTGCTCAAATATAAGATTAGCAGTTGCAAACACTTAGTTGTAATAGCCTATAAAACAAGAAATATTTTAACAAGAAAATTCTAATCAATATGGGTTATGAGGTGTGTGGAAACTGTATACCTTTTGGAAACTTTGCAAATAATCAAGAAGCATACTCTATATCTACCCCAAGTAAAGAATTCAAAATGTCAACAATATAAAAATGAAATACACCTGAATCATCATGGTATACTAAATACTTTAGGCAAAGTTTCTATAATGTGGCTTTAAAATTCTTTTTCTGGTAAGGGAGCCAATGAAATATGTCTGCCATAAACCTTTTTATTTTATCTTTATTTCAGTCATGGTGATAGTTTCAAATTTCCACACAGTTTAATACCAGGTTTAATGAAACACTTAGAGTCATATAACACCAATTATTTAAATATTAAATAGGTTAAGATAGATTTATTTAATAAAATCTGTCTTTCCAACTATATGATGATCCACATTTAATTGTGTTAATTATTTTCTTATAATATCAGACTTCCTGATACAAAATGGAGGACATATGTACTGTATATTCTTATTTAGTGAAAAATCATTAAGGATATTTTGTTCATTTTTCAGAGGAAATAGTTCTTATTAAAAATAATAGGAGAAGTGTACCCCAAATTAAAAAAAAATCAATTCTAACATTGCTTAAAATGAAGTCACAAACCATTGAAAATTCACATAAAGAAGACAGGTAGCTTTCTCTTCAAATGAGTGTTGATGTGTCATTTTTATCTTCAGTGGTTTTGGCAACTTGCTTTTGTATCATATGAAAGTAATAGTCTTCTAAGAAGCTGTGAATTGTCTATTTTCAAGACTGTATGAAACATGGCAGCTTAGCTATAACCTTCAGGAAGTTCCTGGAGCGTGGCTTATAAGTGCAACTAGGTGTTATAAGTGAATAAAACCGCTCCTCTTTGGGTTCTTAAATCTATTTTCATGCAAACTTAAATGTGTACACTTAGTCTTAGCTCGTCTGACCTTTATCCATTTTAATAATCAAGGGAAATTCTGTACTCTTTATTGCTTGATATTTCTATTCTCTCTTTTATTTTACTTCAACAAAAGACCTAGCTTATTCAATTTTCAGCATCATTTTATTGGAGAACTAAGTGGATTTGAGGAAAAAAATACATACTTCTTTTTTTGAGACATGGATTTCTTTTGCTGTTTAAAACAGAAATCCCATTCCCTTTTGGTTATTTTTATTGTTGCTGTTTTCCCATGACCTGATCCCCAACTTTAAATTGCAGGTATACACTCAGTCAGGTGTATTTGGCAGATACCACTTTTGTGTTGCCAAGAAAACAGGCAGGGAGTGCACTGGTATCTCTATGACTGCATTAATCATGTTCTCTAAGAATTGAAGGAGAGAAAACACACATATATTAAAGGGGGCTTTATTTGAATGATTTACATAATACACACCATGTCAACCAACACTGGCTGTCTCATACAATGGGGAAAAAGAATTCTGTAGTTTCTCAGTCCACAAAGCGGGCTGTCCCAGTAGCACAATTTAGCACTGAATCCATGGAGAACTGTTAGTCTCCAGTCTACATTGGAAGATGAAAGAAGTTGCTTTGACAATCCGTGTAGGAATTCTGAAGAAATACAATAGAATAGATGAACATGCCATCAAGAGTTAAGAGAGGCATAGAAAATGCAAAGTTGTCTTCTGCAGTGCCTTTATATTGGGCTGCTACCAGGTGTCACCCATGTTTAGAATGGACCTTCCTACTTTAATATTCTGATTAAGAAAATTCCTTACAGCAATGCCTGTAACTTCAGGTTGTGTTTTAGTTAAATCCACATCCAACCAAAACAAGATTAGTAATCACAATTGGCAAAGATCTTCTTTCACATTAATGAAGCCATAATTTTCTTGAACAGACTCATATAAAAGAACAAGCACAAACATCAAAGAGAGAAGTAAGGAATGCTGACAAATAATTGTCATCCTGGCTCTATGGAGTAGGAAGTATAAGACTCAGCTTGCTGACCATCAACTTCAGTCTAATTGTGGAAATGGCTTTGCTTAGACTAACTCTCAGGTTTATCTTTTGGCCTCCAAGTATGCACACACAGAACCCATACACTCATCAACATATGTAAAAATACAAATATGCAAGCATCTTTATTATGTGAATGTGTGTATGGCCACACTTACACACATGCACACAAATACACACATCAATAAAAAAATCAAAAAAACATGTACCACATTGTAATCACCCTGATTGGCTCTGGTATCACAAGGAAGAGAAAATTTTTTGAAACTATAAATGGTGCCCATCAGGTAGTGATCAGGCTACCCATGGTACCTTTCCAGGATGTCTGTTATCTATCCTTTTTTATCTCCTAGCTTTGATTTCTTAAAATGCACAAGTCATGTTGTGCCTCTGCTTTTGATTTCTCTGATAGTGTGCCAATTGTACTACCACCTACATATACAGGACACACTTAATTCCTGGGTCTCTAACTGCTGGCCTGCTGTTTGCTTGGACTTCTCTGTGCAAGCTGTCTCTACCTTTGAGGATCATCTACCTGTCACTTCAGCAATCTGCAGTTAAAAGCCTTCTTTTCAAATCACCTCCTATATTTGGGCATCAGTTTGAGCGATTTAATTATTTTTCCTCACTTAATCCTTAGAGTTCAGTGCTGCAGGCATGGTGTGAGGACCGTCCACATTCTGTCACTGATATTGCCATAGATATTACTTTATATATTACTTCAATGTTTCTCTTTTAAATGTAAGTGAAGATTTTGAGAGGTAGTTTGATCAGTGCCACACAGCAGAGGTAGGAATGCATTAGTAAATGACTTCATTTTGAGAACTGCTATGGCAAATCATCTCAGATTTGTCACCTTAAAGTGCCAGGAATTTGTTTTCTGCGTGTATAGAAGTCAAAAGCCTATAATCAATATGTTTCAGACTTTTATTCAGTATGATATAGGGAACTCTATTCCATCTGCCTGAAAGACATGGTGGGTATCGGCTATTCTCTTATTCAGTCATCATCTGGCCACATATGTGTCAACTTTCTGGGTCTCTGTACCTTATTCCAACTCCCATCTTCTTTACAGTCAATAATTATTACACTTAGGGTTCACATTTTCAAAGAGGATGTCAACCATCTTGGGATAAATGTTGCAAATGTCTCCTGAGAAATATTACAATTTATCCTATTAAAATGACTGACTTCCAATAGTAGACTAAGTCATCAGCACAATAAGCCCTATGGCAATTGCCTTATTTGGGGATTTCCTTTTCAAGGCTGGGGCATGAGCTCAACAAGTTGTTTGACTGCATTTATTTTATGTGCAGAACTCTGTGAGAGTGGACTTGATTTCAAACAGTGCTTAGAAAGAATTTATAGAAAACTTATAATGTTACAAAAGTACTCTGTCAAAACAAAATAAGCCTTGGGGCTTTTGATTTAAACATAATTTTCCTCCTCCCTCATTAACCTCTAGAATGGCATCCTGTAAGAGAAATAATGGTAACTACAGACACACACTTGACATACAAGCTCATAGAATATAGGATATAAGCAGAAAACCCTCAGCACATATTAAAAAAAATCTAATACACAGGGTGATTTATTCAATAAATGTTCCATTCAAGTCTGTATGAGCATAATGCACTTTGTCTCTAAGTGACCTCACACTCGTGTGTCTGGTATTTTCTGTGTTTTAGTCTCTTTTGGAGACAAATGCAAACCTTTTCTATAAAATGCATAGAATCCTTAGAGCTTTTAAACCCATTAGATTTTGCACCCGGGACTCAAAGGCTACAATATAAGTAGAAAACATGATCCAAATATACAATCTAGAGCAATATATATAATATTAGGCAGTGTATTTATTTTTGTTTTGCTTTGGTTTTGGGTTTTGTAGGAAGGGTTTTCTCTGTAGCTTTGGAGCCTGTCCTGGAACTTCCTCTGTAGACCAGGCTGGCCTCAAAATCACAGAAATCTACCTATCTCTGACTCCCAAGTGCTGGGATTAAAGGCTTGCACCACCACTACCAAGGGGTGGTGTGTTCTTAGTTATCAGAGAAAAGTGTCTTACAGAAATTGAGACATGAATGAGTCTGTTTTTAGATCTCTATTGACAAAGCACTCTATCAGTATTTTATAGTTCGCAATAGAGCAATTTATGTAAGGTATAACAGTAGAGCTGGCAGAGCTGAACCAATGTAATTTAATATGGTATATTTTTACTATTGTTCTTTGGATGAACAAAAACAATATAGTATCCTCCCTAAGGGGATAAAGCAGGAAAGAGATTTATTCTGAATATTTCCTGTCCTAAGAACATGTGAAAAGTTATAGCATAAGATGGAATTTTATCATCTATGACTGTTCCAATCAAGACAGTTTTTGTGCAGTATGCATAGGACCTTTCCTTTACTTCAAAATTTACATGTCTTTCTTTTAGTAAGGAAATTAGATTTTAATATCTTATATACACCCTTAATATGTATTGACAGCTTATGGTTTGTTAATTCCTTACAGTGATTAATCTATTTTAAATTTATGTCTGCCGATGAATTTATACGCATTAATTTGGTCACATGAAAATTCATTTATTAAAAAATATAGTAATGAATTTGCAGTCAATTTAGTAGTGGGTACAGGTGTCAAATATATGAACTTGACAGCCAATCTTTAATCATATATATTTTATTGTCTCCGTAATATTTGTAAAATATTAACAACTATTAAAGCAATACCAAAGGCAAATCCTGGAGCTTACATAAAAATTTTTAATAAGTAGAAAAATTAGAAGGCAATACATAATGCTTTGGGGATAATGAAAGCTAAGAAAGTGAGACTAGCAAAGGCTTGTGGTAGGGTGAGATTTTAAAATACCAAGTACCATTCAAATTTGACAAAAAAAATGTAAAAGTTCTCTATCTTTTTTTGTGACAAACTAAAATTCTTTCTAAAAGCTTTGGGTTCCCCTAAATTGTTTTCTCACTGTCATTACGTTAGCCTATAAGTAGTGAAATCAGTAATTCCCAAATTAAGAGCACGTTAGGCATAGAGGTCCCCATTTACCTAATCAAGAAAAAATTATTCTTAAGTAAATTTCCACCCAGAAGCAATTGCAAAGAAGGAAATTATGCATCAACAAAGCTATGTTTCAAGGGTTTTTGAAGGAAAATGAAATATTGCCTTTTTAAAAAGTGGATCTGGAGGACATCAACATCAACTTCCTTAACAACTAGACATTATTGATTTTATTACTCACATGAAAAGCTTTGGAAAATAGAATACTGTGGTCCACACATGTTTAGATTTAATTAGCTGAGCTTTAAACACTGATAGTCCTGATCCAAGAAGGTTTAGAGAGCAGTTACATAGCATTTTCTTTCAATACCTTACTTATCTCAGTTATAGAATGTCTCATTGTTAATGGACATTGCCCTAAAAGGAGAGCTTTACTTTTCTAGACATATTGATATTTCATTGAATATTTGTATTATATTTCTTATCTAGCCACTGACAAACAATTTAGTTGTTTCCATGACTAACCTATAACAGAGGGTTTAAGCATCGGGCAATAGGAAATATATAAATAAGAACTCAGTGCCTCCAGTGCCTAAGAGAGTAAATGCTAAATATATCTTAATGGATTCTTCAGTTTATATTACTCATTGGAATGATTTGAAAGAGGAAAACATATGTTGAAAATAAATGACTAAATTTTTAAGCAGTATAAATGAATGAAATATTGGAACCTAAGAGCAGTCAATATAGAAAACTAAACCATGGTCCCATTAATGGATAGGTGAATGAAGAATAAATAGTTCATATAAAATTGAATATAATTAAAATTTAAGTCTAAGGGGACTCCGTTTGTTTATAGAAACCCAGAAGATAATATAGTAACTTGATTGTCCAAAATAGAGAGACAAAAATTTAAATGAAAACTATCATTTCATTATGGAATCTGCACAGTAACCGTAACAGGGAGGAACCTCCTACAGCATGTGCCTACTAAGATAAATGTGAAGGCATTTATTAAAGCGATTAGGAATTTCTTTTGTAAAGAGTGAATAGTCTCTTTAGAATTAAAGAATAATAATATGACTATAGTTGAGAATAACGGAGTGGATGTTTAGAGTTCGCTTGTAGAACATTTAAATTTTTTTACCTTACAGAAAGGAACGTATAAGGGAAGTGAAGAACCTTGATGATGATGATTATTCCTCGATGCCTATGTGTAGCAAGACATTTTATGTTGCATCAATATGCAGGACTTTATTAAACTATACCAGAATAATAAGAGGTAAATAAAATCCTTTGTCAATAGCAATAACAATATCAATAATGTTTTAAATAAATAGCAACAGGGTCCTACAATGAGTTCTCATAATCATCCAGCACTATATTATTTGTTCCATTTCTTTTCAATGGATTATTTTACCACAAATTTAGCTTCTTCCTAAGAACTTAGTATTCTACCATTTCTTTTGGGCAAAAACTCATGTTATGACCAATTAACCAAGTGCATAATCATCAAGGAGACTGATTATGGAAATCTGTGTTTACAAATATTCTTCTATTGCTAACAACTGTGCTTTTCTTGTGTTTCCTGGACAAGGGTCCTGTATTTGTAGCCATCAGTGGCTGCCCTCGGGTTATACCACATAGTTGCTCCTTGACAGCATTTAAAAACCTTCTATGAAGTCTAGAATGTAGGTGGTTAGGAGAGTACTGATCATGCATTTTTCTCAGATGGAATATTTGAGATGGAAGATAAACCCTAATTCTGGATCATTTGCATTCAGAAGACACATTTTAAATTTGGTCCATACTTTCTGACTGCATCCCACTTAAAAGAACCTGAAAGAAGGAAGCTTTGGCTTTTTGCCTGCTTGCCTTCATTCTCACTGGCAAGTTTATTGACACTGTTTCCAACCCATTCCATCCCTGTGCGCAAACCTACTTCTTCTGGATCCCAACATATGCTGAAAATTGGCAACTGTACAGCATTCATTTGGGATTCTCTCTCCCTTATTAATTTCTTCTGTCAGTTCTATTTCTTTAAAAGACCCTCACTAATACAGTACATTCAAGGCCATTCTGGACTACATAAGATCAATAGTTGGAAAAATATGAACTTTGTATGCATGCCGAATTCCCATGATACTTTGTATCTCTCCTGCAGCTCTTCAGCTTGTAGCTAGAGCTGACTCTTTTTCTTTTATAAAGGGTTCATATGACAAAATAACGAACAGTTTAAGTTCAACTAAAAATATCCATCATCACAGCTTCCAAAGTAAAACCCACTGTGTTGTCTGAAGCTCAGCATTATGAAGGGTAGGTGATAAACAGCAGAATGAAATACTGAAGGACAAACTTACACTGCTGACTTGTGGAGTGTTCAGTCTATAACTGAAAATTCTCAACGACATAAATGAAACAGTAAAATAAAAAGATCCTGGGAAATTTTAGTTAAAATTCGATGCCACTTTTCTAACTCACATCATTTGATTGCCTAACTGCATTCAAAATACTTACCATAAAACTTAAATTAAGGGTTTCTGCCTCACCCCTCAACAAATAAACTTCTTTTGAAGTGGACGGACATGGACAGTCGTTACAAAAATCAACAACTGATTGAACTGAAAAGAACAGCTATGCGATGCCCAACCCCAACTGATGCCTCTATAACACAAATCTACATAGAAAGGCACAGGGAAGATTACAGAATGAAATCTCGACAATTTGTTGCCTATACAAGAATGAAATCTTGACAATTTGTTGCCTATACAAGATCTGCACAGTAATTTTACCAGTTGAGATCCTATCATGGATCGGGCAAGAGAGTGAAATTTCAAAAGGCCTCACCTCTGCATGAATAGGTGATAACCCTTAAAGACTGCTGTGAGATGGTGATCAGTCTTCTCCAGGGATAAAATTCCTGAAATGTTATCCAGTTCCAGGTTCTGAGCTCTAAACCATGCACCTGCTAAATGGACTTTACAGGTGATATTCACACATACATTTCTATATAGATATGGTTGAAATATATGCCAGTCAATTCATGTGTAAAATTGTCAAAATAATCTAAGTCTGCAAACAGATATATGCCCAAGCCTTTGTTTGAGGAAAATTTGTTTTACATATGGTTCACACTGATTAGTAAAGTTTTGCAAGGAAAAAAGACATAATATCATTTGGTCACGTTATCATCTAACCATGGTCTTAGATAAGTCATAATAAAGTGTCACATTCTACATTTTATAAAATGCTGAAATTCCTTTGTAATGCTACATTCTGTGTAGGCACCATGTTACGGGACAAAACAAGAGACCTAAGACACTTTGATGACTTTCAAATCTCTTAAAAGAAAGTTAATATTTTACAGAAGGAAAGAAGTAGATACAGAAAGACAAACAGCATTCATATTCGTAACAATAGGCAGAAGCAAAGCCAATCCTGATTTTGAAATGATTTAAAGGCCTGTGCCCCTTGTGTTTGTTTTATGGACTAGAATGATAGCATTCCTTTACAAACAGATGCTCTACCACAGTTCTTTCTGCTATATGGGCATTCTAGAGTTTTCGACTTAAAAAGCTTACATTCCCAGCAGGAATAAACACAGGTCCCATTACTCCATTTCCTCAATGCTTGATTTCATTGGGTAAGTCAGTGTACATATGTAGCCCTAGGGGTTTTCTGAGGATGAGCAACGCAAGACTGAATCTTTACTTACTGACAAAATAAAAGAAGAGAGATGACGCTATGCATTCTGCTCCTGCTTTCACATACATGTTTGCTGAGAATTATGGAAGAGGAGAATCTCTGGCCTGGCCTAAAAATTGTATATGAGCACAATCACTGCTCTACATTGCTCAAAAGCAACCATTTTCAATTTCAGTAGAACAACTAATCGCCTCTTTCTCATAATCCCTCCAGAGCATCCTTGGAGATTGCTGGGATATAAGTACAGTACAAATGGAATGCTAATGAATAGGGTATGCAGGCAGCAAATAAAAATTGAATGGGGAAAGAAATGCCAAAGAGAAAGAACAGAGGCTTTTTAAAGACAAGCCAACATCATAGTTACTATGCAACAGGCTGTGCCTGTGCAGCCCTGGTTATATTCTAAAGAAAAACCTTCAAGAAAATGGTTGAGAGTCATTGTCTTTATCTTATTTTGTGAGTTTACGCCTACATGTACTTTAGGAATCACAAAGAACACAGAGGATTTCCTGCTTTTTGATCATTGGGAAACCACATTAAATCATGGACGTATCTAATTTATCTGAACAATGATGATCTCAATGTACAGCATTTTATGTAGGCTATCAAGTAGTTTGCTGGGATTTGCTAATACTTTTAAATTTGAAATCAGTAATAGAAAAAGGACAATACACATGGGAGAACAGAGAAATTTTAAAGTAAAATTATAACTACATGTAATACCAAATGGTCTCCTTAACCTTTTGACACTTTAATTGTGAAACCATTTTTTCACTGAGATGGCATACATTCTTTCATATGCATAATGCAGTCTATGCTAATGTGTATTGATTACAGTGTAATGAGATGCCAGGGTGTTGGGACTGTACCATAGTGACTATAGAATGTATCTGTTTTCTTTCTCTCATTGTTTATAAATGGAAGAAATATGGTATGTTTGGGCGATGAGTCTTTATAGCATATGAACTCTAGTATTAACAGGTTAAACAGACAGGATTTAACAATGGAAAAATCTGGAGAGCAGCTACATCAACAGACTTGTAAGCCTTTCACCTCTGCATAGGAGATGCTGCAAGGAAATCAATAGTTTTCTTTGAGTGGAATGATCTAGCTGCTTGTGAGAAATTTGCATCTCCCTGACAGGCACTTTGTAAGGGCTGGTTCACCTGAGTCACAAGAGTCCAGATCATTTGCATCCAGAGCAATTTCTCTCTGTCCTTTGCCTGTTATAATGGATGGAAGATTGAACCTGGCCACAAAGGGGAACTCATTATGTCTCAGCTGAGAAGAGTAATCTCGTAGGTGTTCTTACAGAGCAAGAGTATCATGCAGTGATGATACTTTCTCACAGATCCTCAGATCCAAGCTACATGAAGAAATGGAAAGAACACACACGGGTTATGTTTTTTTTTTTGAGTATTCAAAACTGTTGAGCTGTCATTCGCCAAATAAATATGGTATGTCCTATCAAGGTCACTGAATAATGAGTTCAAATGGATATATAGATCACATGCCAACAAATATACAGGAGGGAAAATATGTAGGTCACCTCTCAAAAACATAAACTCATCTATATTTTAGTCTGACCTTTAAAATTTAGAAGATATGAATATAAAATAAACTTATTTTATAAAATGATGAAAATTCTTGCAATTTTTTAGTAATAAAGTAAGCACAAGCAAAAATACATCAGTTTCAAGAAGGCAATTTTGAACTATTTTTTAATTGACAGTAAAATTTGGTAGCTCTAATTACAGGTAAAATTTTAGCATATCTATTTGAATTGAACCTATTGTTCTTTGAGCATCTTTGTAAACATGTTTGGGCAAAAGTTTAAAAAGCACTTTTGTTTCGAGTTTTCTATTCAACTAAAAATTATAATGGAATTCACAATTCTACAACAAAATGAATATTCTGGTTTTCAAGAAAACTACTGTCTGTGTAAATGGCATGCATTTTCACATTATACTAGATGTTATAGCAAAATATTGTGAGCCAGATAGCAGTGTCAGGGGGTATCCTTTGCCAGCTTTAGTGGGAGTAGACTCTTTCAAAATATATAATTTTCTCTCAGAAGATTTTGGCTTTTTTGTTGTTGTTGTTGTTTTAAATTTGTCACAGATATGCTATGGGCACATGCTCATTTATTTCGTCTCGTAATTGTGGCTCTTCCCTTCACTTGTTGCTTTCGCCCCAGAACACTCTCTTTCAGTACTGACTACAGTATTGGTGCAATCAGGGCATTATGCCCTTCAGCACTTTGCAAGCCAACAGCATTTGCCTTTAAGAAAAGAATGAGTAACCAGGCAATGACTTCCAAGATTCCACTGTGTAAGTCCCTAAATAGATTCTCGTAGCCACTCTTGTTATTTCATGTAACCCATTCTGTAGGTGGATGCCCATTGTTTTTCTCATAGACACACACAGGGAAAATGCATCCATATCACGTGGTAATATGCTGACTTTCATTTTCTTCATGGGTGGCTCCCTCATTGTGAAACAGCCGCTCTCTATTCTTCTTGGACATTCCAAACATTTGTGGTCTATATGTTTATTCAGTTGTATTTGCCATTGCTTAATAGTTACCTCTTTCTTCATGTCTTGTCTTTCTATCATATACTTTTAGAACCCATGTTTCATGGCACAGAGGCTTTACCTTTTCGGTTCACTGATATATCTCAAAAAAATACATTGAATGGATGCTGCTATACAGTAAGAAATTTTCTATTTAAAAATTCCTAGTAGACAATTAGATACTTCTGCCTTTCTGAGGCCAGACAACTTATCTCTAGCTACGGTGAGGAGCAAATGTGCCATGAACTGTCCTCTCTGTGATGCATGCATGTCGTCTGTGGGTTGCATGCATGTTTCCTGTGTCCCGGTCACTGCTGAGACTTCCGGCACTACCTGCACAACTGCCATCTCAACATTACAACATTCTTTATAGAGTACAAAGTGCGGTCATCTAGGAGGTTTCTTTCTTGTTGCTAATGGGAAAACAAACAGGAAGGGTTGGAGCAAAGGCCCTCAAAAGCATTAGCAGACAAGAGTAAAACAACAACAACAACAAAAACCTTCATCCAGTTTGTTTGATGAATTTAAATGAGAGGCTGGGCAGGAGGATTTCCTGATGACCCCCATCGAGGTTGGGAAACAGTTGTACTGTCTGGAAGAGAGCAGCATGGCCCACAGGAGCTCTGTGGACTAGTCAGGATAACGAAGGGAGCTACAGTGGATGACTGGAGGCCATGGTCATCTGCATGCCTCAGTGCCCTTCTGTGAGATCTCAGCCCAAGCCCTACAGCTGTGGGTAAGTTTCATAGGTTCAGAAAAGATGTTGGAGCTTCAGTACCAGGAAATAAGAAGGGAAGAGATTCAGAAGAAGCCGGGGGGAAAAAGTATAAAGATTAAACTCATACACCCACCTAGTACCTCAGCTTTTGGTCGAACCAGTTGATTCTCAAAGGAGAAACAAGTTTTCTTCATGTCACATCTGGATATATATTTCTGACCTGGTGATGCTTAGGAAAGATTATAGCCCATTCCACAGTGGTGCTTGGCAAAGACGGCAGTTCCCTAGTGGGAAATAGCAACCTAAAAGAAGTAATTTTGTCTTAGTTGATGAAAACTCATTGATAGAGCAGCTTGTCCAACAAGATCCATTTGTGATTATGAAATTTCTTAGGCTGTTCTTGACTTCAGGAATTAAAAACAAAAGGTATTAGTGGCCATAACCGGTAATGCAAATGAAGCAAGTGCCAGACTGAAGAGCAAGACCTGGTACTTTCTAAAATTTTGCAGTTTGTGTGGACTGACTTCTCAACAAGGTCAAGTTTTAACCAGGCTTAGCTGGTGCATCTGTAGAATTCCACATCAATGTGACAAAAAGTGTTTCACAGTGAGAGCAGTCACAATGCCTTCTACATGGTATAAAGCTTTCGAGGAACAAATTTAATTAATTTAAAGGATAAATGCAAAGAATAAAAATTATTTTAGAGGCAATTGAGGTCAGATATTTCCTGGTACAAGCAAATGAATCAAATTGTTGATATTTTAAAAACCTACTAGTGTTCACTATTTCAAGGATTTTGACACATTAGTCAGCTAGAAAATCAGAATAAATTTTATATTGATACATTATGTTGTAAGTCTTTATATGATATAATTTTGCTCATGAGCTTTTGTTCATAAATTTTGCTTATATGTACTATTTGATCATATGATACAATATGTTCATAAGTTTTCAAGTATTTTGATAGATAAAATGCACATAGCAAAATATTAATTTACAATAATTATAAAGAAGAGCTTGCTTGGTTAATATAATTGTGTGATATTGGACTTTATTTAGAATCCATTGCAATAAAAAGGTTAATTTTGAAAAATATCTTCTGAAATGTTCATTCTATGATAGAGAGCATAAATTTTTTAAGAAAATATTTGGACAAATTATTTTTAATTATTTCTAAGTATTGTTTTAATAATTAAACCTATGCAAATATCCACTTTATTATCAGAAAAATCTTGACTTGTTATAATTCACTTTTTATGTTCCAATATGAAATGATGTTAGTAAGAATACACCTTTTTACCCAAATGTAAGAAATGGACCCGTGATACCATTATTCAGCCTTTCTTCTCATATATCTTTTTTGTTTGTTTTACTGACACAGGTATCTATGTTGCCCAGACTGTGTACTCAGCACCATTCTTTCACTGTTACTTGATGGTAGCATTTTAGGTCTGCACTTCCGTCCTGTTCCTATATCACATATAGAACACGTGTTTTGAGGTTTCAAAAGGCCATGCCAGGCCTAGTCTTTCTCTTCTTGCTGCCTGCAGAACCAGACGTAGAACTCTCAAGCTACCTCTCCAGCACTATATCTGCCTCTACGCTTCCTGCCCTGATAACAGATTAAACCTGAAACTGTAATCGTGTCCCAGTTAAATGCTTTCCTTTATAAGAGTTGCTGTGAGCATGGTTTCTCTTCACAGCAGCAGAAGACTAAGATAATGATGCTCTTTGGATCCCCACTGGGCTCCTCTGTTTTCAGGCGTTATAACTTGCCACTGTGTTCAGGACATTCACGTTTGGCTTGCACACAGATAAACTGAGACGTCCCAGGGAGCTGACAGCTTCCCTGAGGATAATCCTTAACCCATCAAAAGTAAGTGGACACACACTCAAAATTGGCATGGCATTTCATGAGGACAATGCTAAGGACTGCCTTAGGCAGAGGACCCACACAGAATGTACCTCAAATGACCACGGGGATTCCTGCTCATTCATACATCCTGGGTGGCCCTCTTTCCTCCTGGTCTCACTTCCCTGTTCTACTTCCCGAGTTGCTTCCCAAATAAACTTTTTGCACTAAAAACAAACAAACAAACAAAAAAAAAAACCACGTGTTTTATATGAGAAAACCGATATCTCAACTTTTTTTGTACTAACCACATTTTTGATCAGGAGTTCAAATAGAGAAAGACATATTTTAGAGACATAGAGACAATGCGTGAGAGATCTGAGGTTTGTATTATGCGGTGAACCGGTCACATGAATGAAGCTAAGCAGCAGAATATATGAATGCCAACCGAGCAAATCACTCACACAGCCAGTGACTTGCTGAACAAAAGATACTCCTGGGAATCAGAATGACCTTACACTGCCAAGCCAAAGCAGATTGAAAAGTTTAATGCCATGGACAGATTTTGACAACGGTAATGGTGCTGGTGTCCTTGCTTTGTTCCTACGCTGGGGAGTTATAATTTTAAAAGCTTTGATTTTTGTTTATCATGACAAGTTCTTCAAATATACAGCTCTTTGGACCCAACGGTTCTGGCATGCCCCATTTCTCTTCTCTAGACCTGGAATAAACCATACAATGAGAAAGCATGGGCATTTGTCTTTGGAAAGACATAATTTAAAACTGTAACTTTACTTTAGCAAATAAATATTATATGTATTAACATAAACTGATGATATTGTTATGAATAATACATATAATTTTATATTTTTACACTGATAATAGTTACATCAATATAAAATAGATGATGTATTTCACATGTGGAGAAGAGACATAGACTTCCCTCTCGATGCTGATGTCCCAGTCTAAGATGAGTTATTTCAGAACTCTGGACCCTCATGGGGGTACAAATGGCAATGGTAGGGTATATGCTATTCCATTAGGTGGGACGATCAATAAACAGGTCATGTTTCTACAGTCTTCCCTAAGAATTTCCTACCTACAAAGTTTTCAACATATGCAAAATTACAGTATGAACCCATTGTTTGCATGAACACTTGAGGAAGGCTCAAGATATGAACTAGAGCAATCGGCGTCACTGTTTCCATTTATGAATTTTACATGAGACTTCTTACCTTTAGGTATTAATGAAATTAGAGTAAGATCAAAAGTATATCTTTCACTATAATAATTTTCTGTTGACATATGAATATTACTAGTTCAAAGAATAGCTTAATACTTTCTTTCACAAATACCTTGATTTTCTTCACCTCTTTTATTACCATTAGAATGAATACAGTTTCAGGTATTCAGGGTATCGGTAGGGTCATCGTTTTCCTTCTTAGGCATGTAAATGGCACATATGTAAGTGAATGTGGAATATGGTCTCTTTCTATACCTCTTCTCTGTCTTTCTCAAATTATTGTGAGATACATTCCAACATCACATGTGTTCTAGCTAGAATGACTTGGTAAAACCATGTTTATATGTATGTGTATGTTTATAGAGAAATTGCTCAATTTCCTGTCATTAGAGTCACTTATCGAGTTTTATGTGTTACACTACCTGAAGGGGAACACTTACTTTTAAAACAACATTTAGCATGCATTAGAGTCTGACAAAGCAAGAGGATAACACATTTACGAAGTAATAACAGATATCACTCTTTAGTTTCCTTCACATTATACTAAAATTAAGGACTAATAATCTATGTTTGTCATTTGTTTATGTGACTTTCACTTTTCTATTTCTTTCCTTACTGTTTGGTCTTACAGCTTTTACATGTGAACAAATATTTGTGTTGAGCATCATTCCAGTACTGGTTTGAGTTATATAGTTTACTGTCTGATATATTGAGAATATAAAAATAAAGACTCAAATATATTTATTCAAAGAATAACCAGGGTAAATAATAATACGCGCATGGGACTTGCAATGAACAGCAATGAAATGAAACATGATCCCTCGCCTTGAGATACACATCTTCTTTTGTGGCCTCCTAGTGATAACTGCACTTCACTACAGAAGAGAACATGCTTCTCTGACAGACCAGAATATAGTGAAACTTTTTGGGATGCATATATCTTCTCTGTTTCTAGTTTTCTGATCGTGATCTATCCAATTCCCCCTTTCTCTTTCTTGTTCTCTCTCTCTGCCTCTCTCTCTCTCTCTCTCTCTCTCTGTTGCTTTTTTATGTCCACTTTCCTCTTTTTTTCTCTTTCTGTGATTATGAATGCAGATAGAAGGATGGATAGATAGGTAGAGAGTTGATAGATGGATAGATAGATAGATAGATAGATAGATAGATAGATGGGTAGGTAGATAGATAGACAGACAGATACTTATATGCATTTTATAAATAAATATCGCTTTGCACTTGACCTTTTTTACACTTTACTTGCTTTTGCACACACACATACACACACAATGCATAATTTACACTTCACAGTCTGAACACATTCTTGTTCTGCTCTCTTAAATAGTAAAGAATCAATCATGCTAACCCACATACAGAGCCAAAGTTCTTCCTTATACTCTGAAAACCTCCTAAGTGTCTAAAAATGATCAGTCTTATTCATAATGATGACAGCATGCATTTGATTTGCATAAAACCTTTTCAGTCAAACTGTTAAGTGGCCCAGTTAGACCTCTGACTGCAGGAAAGAATGCAGAATTGTTTAAATCCATGACCTTGAAAAGCCTTACAGTCACTTCATTCTGAGAAAAGTCACAGTCGAAAGAAAAAAATCTATGTCTCTTTTACAAAGCTAATTATACCCACTGTAGACATTACTTCTCAGGACCTATTCTGTGGCTGTCTTATATGGTATGAAGTAAGAGAATTAAATTGTTTGGGGATTTACTTCCTTTCCCAACATAATGTTACTTCCTTGCCCAACATAATATTAATTCCTTTATAAATAACATCCCATTTTATTCTATTTCATTTCTTACCCTACTGAGATATATTTGTTGAAGGATATTGAAATTATAAGAAAGTAAATTTAGTTGTTCAATATCACATATTTAATAAGTTGTTATGTTTTAGGCACAAGTTCAGCAATAGCAAAAATATTTTTTTCATTTTAGGTAAAAGATCCTATTTTAGAGTACTACTCATTCTCACACTCAGGAATGCTTCTGTTTGTTTTGACCAATTCTGAAGTGTTAATATTTGCTTTATATTATTATTTTTTTCATAGTTTACCTTAGAAGCCAACTTGCTTATTGTCTAACAAGAGTCAAAAGGGGGTGGGACTGTATGGGAGTGGAGGTGGGAAGCAGCCTGAAAGAAGAGAGGGAAGGGAATCTGTAATCATGATTAATTGCATGACAGAAAGTAGGTTTTTCAATAAAGTAAAAAAATTCATAAGAGTATAAAACAAAATAAAACATATTTTATATTAACCTGTTGTACCGCTTCCAAGTGTCTATGAGAATTCCATTTCTTTGTGAATTAACTCTACCATTTATAAAATAAAAGTAATTGGAATAACCCACTAAGTTTTATTTGCCTTTATATTCTCTGTTTACTGTTATTTGTCCAAACCTTATACTTAAGCAAACTCTGAAAGTGAGAAATTAGCTGAAGAATTACATACATAAAAGGTTCAGAAAAATGAATTTCAGAAAATAAAAATATTTCTGGATAAAAGCCAAGTATAGCCATGCCTAATTTTTCTCAAAATATTTCATTGAAATCATTAGTATTTAGAATAAAAACATCACAAGATCTTTCAGTTGTTCTGACTTTTCTTGACTTATCCATTTACAGGAATTAAATAACACCATTGATTTCTTTTGTAGATTCTGTCTGTCATATTAAGTGTCTGTCTCAATGGGAAAGTGGAGCTGGGGGAGAGTTCTGAAGTTTCAAACTTACAAATGTTGTTACTAAAATGCTGAGCAACTAGTAATGGTACTTGTCTTCCAATTCCATCTATTTCCTTACAAAACCACATATGTCCTGGTAACAGAGCCGCAGAGTGTTTGGATCTGAGAATGGTTAGTTCATTCTCTGCTAAGCATGATGTTGATAATAAACTTCTTCTTCTGACTTTTCTTTGAACTGAGTTATGACATTCATATTTTTCTTGTTTTACTCGTTCTGTTAGTAGTTACTGTTAACTACAATAATAACAAAACTACATCTGTCAACAGTTTATTAAGCTTTTGGGATTTCTAATTATCTAACCCCAAAATGTTCCTTGGTAGATGCTTGAAAAAAGGTGCTCTATGAAGTGTGTGATCCTTTGTTCCTTCTAGTCTTAGGGGTTCAAAGTAGACAGGCTTGCATGTTATTTGGAAAGACACAATTTAAATATATTTAGTTCAAAGACTATCATGATTGATTTAACCACTTCTTAACAGGGTATCAGGACTATGCTTCTATTCCTGGCCCCTTGTTTCAAAAAGGCATCAGAAGTTTGCAAGCAGCTCACTGGTTTTGTTTATGGGTATCATTATCAGTTAGACTGACCTGATCATTCTGACCTACCACTCAGGGATCTGCAATGATTAACTGGGTAATCTCCACTAAGTGCCTCGAGCTACTGAGAATAAATATACGATATGGCTATTAACCATTGATAATATAAGATGTTGCTGTGATGTTGTATCTGACTGAGTGTTCTATAATTATGAGAAAAATTACTTCTTGTAATAATGTGAGTGAATACATATTGATTTAAAAATATATCCTCTGTAATATGTTTGGTATTGTGAATGAGCTAAACAAAGGGCAATAGTCAGTGAAGTTCAGTAACATGTTTAATAATGCCCACTTACTGCTAGATCATTTTATAGGTGTTTCACTTTCAAAATAATTTATGTAAGAACTATTTTTTTTTACTCTTTAGTACTTTATAAAACAGACCACTACATTGAAACTTTAATGATTCGCCCAAACTATATCGATAGCAAATTTTGGAGCCATAACACAATAATGTCACTCAATTCATGGGAACAACTCTTTTGTATTGACTTCTCCTATATTTACATTTATATTCTTTTCATTGCTTTGTTCAAGAAAGTATACATGATTGGTGATCTATTATTTATCTCCTTGAAGACAAATTATGAGAGGTTAGTTCAGGAAAGTTCCCCATGGGGGAAAAAGCCTTCAAGATTGATTGAGATACAAAGAAAAGTAGTGTAAGGAATGCATTAGCCTAAATAAAGGCAGTTTCCTTTTGAATAATCAGCCTCTCCTAACTAACTGGTCCTTGTATGGTGATTTCAGGTGAATCTTGTGCTTAGATGTCTCAATTTTTAAAATAACCATAAAATAAGATAAAAAATGATGTAAGAGCTGTTAGTATGTTCAAATGAAATAGACACATATCAATTGTCATAATTTGGTCTATAAGTAAAAGAAAACCTCATCATAGTGATTTAAATAATAAAGCAAATTTATGGTTCTCAAACTAAAAACCAAAGGCCCATGAAATTTAGTCTATTAATAAAAAGAGACCAGAAGTTTTATTGGATCCCTTAGAATAAGAGTTACAAGCGGTTGTGAGCTAAACAACATGATTTCTGGGAACTTGTCTTTGATGCCCTCAAAGATCAAATATTATCTCTCCAGGCCTTCAGCGATTTAATTTCCAACACAGATAAACTCATTCCATCAATGTCTATGGAATCCTCAGCATGGTATCTCTGCCTTCATGTCTCCTTTGCGAATGACTGAAGCAGCCCCACCCCCATGTGACCATCTACAAGTCAAGGGAACCCTTAGCTTCCCTTGTTTCCCATTAAAAGCTCTCCTTCAATCCTTTTAATTTATCAAGAAAAAAAACCTAAGTGTGTGGATATTCAGAAAATTAATATCAAGAAAAATAAAATTTCCACAGGTAGCTAAACTAATCTAGACCTACTCCATACATATGGACTAAAGCTCTGTATTTCAGAGTCCAATGACTAATAAATAAATGTTATTTCCTGAACATGTTTTGTATCCTCTGAATAGGAAGTATTTCAGCAGTACTTACTGAATAGGCAACTGTGTATAGTTTGTTATTATCCCAATGTTTTATTGAGCATATTTCATTTTTCTATTTTAATTATTAGTATCTCTAAAGTAAAATTAAATGTATGTAATTGTAGTTATTTTGCAATATACATAAGATATATATTAAATATTATATTTTATTTCCATGGCCTATAATTAATTGGATTTTTTGTTCTGTGGATTCCATGGCACTTCTAAATGACATTTGTTTGCCTTTTTCTATAATTCTGAAGGTGACCCACAATTAATTTTCAAGTGCAAATACATACATCAGACTCAATATTCATGTGGATGTATATGGCCATTTAGAAATCAAGTCACCATGTATAGTAAACCGAACCACAAATGAAACACCAACTAATGTGCCTTACCAAATATAGATTCTATTTTTTTCACAATTTTACATCCAAGTTTATTTAGTTTTCAGTGTAACAATTTATATTGAGTGTGTGTAAGTACTCATACACTACAAATATACATATCTGACCAACTTCGAGTGGTCTAGGAATGTCTATGACTAGCTTTCTACATGAGTTGTAACAAACATTTTGAAACATTCCTCCTCTCTATTTTACAACACTGGTTAATGTTTTCCTTCTAGGAGATGGCAAGATGCAATTTGCACTGTTTTAAGACAGTTTGAATTCTTTTATGTGCTCTAGCTATTTGTGTAATTATGTTGTTTCTTCTACTCTACTAAGATACAGCTAACATTTGCATAATGCATAATTTTGCACTATTTCCCATGGTCAAATAATTTACTTCAGTACAATACATATTATATAGCAAAGAATTCCAGTCAAAGGATTTTGGTAACTCTCAACTAAACAAAATTGTTGAGGTTATAAAATTTACCATGTAGCATGCTACTCAATGTAAAATTGATAGTATAAGCCACGTTACCTATAAACATTTTAAGTATCACTATCCATTGATTTCTTAGCAGGGCTGGCATTTGGATACATACATTAAAATTTTATTAACATTATGAGTTATAACTCACAAAATAATTTCAAAATATATTGTTATTTTAACTTCACATAATATTAAGAAAAGTTAGATTGAGAACTGACATCAACCACATTCTTTAGACAAAAGGCAGTAACAGTAAATTATAGCACATTATTTTCTCTGTACATTCAGAGAAAATGAAATTAGATTGTAACTAAATATCATGCTGTCCTCATTACAATATTCTAAACACATGCTTCTATCTTTATTTGCATTTGGAAGTTCCTTTAACATTTGGAAAACTGCATTGTGCTTTGTAAATACTTTTAAAATGTTTAGTTTGACTTTCATATAGTTTAATAGTAAACAGCAAATAAAAACAAGATAAATATAGCAATATGTATGATGGTATGGATATATGTTGTATAATATTGATATGGAAAACTTATATAATTGAAGATCTTATAGCATACTTAATGACTTGTCTAAAAGGCAATTAATTATATCTTATTTTCTATTAAAATTATTTGTCTAGAATTTAGTGAGACATCAGATGTAAATCATGATCTGCGAAATTGACTCTGACAGAGCTCTAGGTAAGAAATGGGATGACTTGTCCTCACCATAATGAATACAAATGGAGCTTTACATAACTTATTAAGTTAACCACAGGAATTAGTCAATACCATTTGTCTTGAGGACAAGTAGAGACTGAGCCAATGTACAAGAGAAAAGGTTTATTAATGAAGATGGGCAATTAGCAAATGTCCTACACAATGTAAGTCATGAATGATTAAAATCATAAAATATATTTTATATGTACATAAATAAGCACAAGTGTTCATTTGGTATTAATTCATTTGTGAACATATAGATTTTGGTCTCATAATTTACAACTTCTGAATTTTGATTTATTCTATTTTAAGAATATGTGACACTGAATGAGTATCAAATCAAATTCCGAGGACTTCATTGATGTCCTTTCTTAGTGAACACCTTCATTATAAACAGTAATTTTAAAATGAAATACATGGTTTTATGCAGGGATACATTGAAAGTTGGACCAAAATATAATTAAAAATCTATATTACATCCAAACATGTTTGATTCCTCCAAACCTGTTTATTTCTCAGTCATCAAGTCATTTTAACTATAGTGGGAAATGTGCAATTTTGAAACACTTCTATAAAATATATTTTATCATTTATTTTTTAGGCTGAATAAATTCTCTGATCATTCTAGTTACAGAGAAAAAATCAATATGTGTTACCCTCCCATGCGACACCACAATTTAGTAAATGTAATTTATAGCCAAATATTCCTACACAAATTCATATTAAAATGGAAATTGGTACAAAACTATTTGGAAAAATAAGAATTTGCTCAAACAATGGAAAAATTAGATGGTAATACACATCAAAGGAACACAGTTTCTTTCAGACAGTCCCAAGCAGAGGGTATTAGAAGTCTATATATGAAGACAATCATAATTAGAAAGTGAAAGTGCAAATGACAGACCACAATTTAGGTTTACTATTTTAAAGTATATGAAATTTGATTTGAAAACAATTAAAGGGAGCTTTGATTTCATCATTTAGCATTTAGTACTAAAGTGCTGGATCTCAGACTCTGAGGGTACAGTAATGAGTGAGCTTAATCTGTAAGACTAACGCACAGTGAAGAGATGCCCACTCACCAAAACATCAAATTCTTTATAAGCATAGTGGGTGGGCAGCATGATTCTTCTTTTCTTCAATTTAAAATCCTTAGTTAGTTTTCCTTCTTACCTTTCCCAACATCCAATGGGTACCTAAGTATGATGAATATATAATTAATTAAAAGCTTGCTTAAACAACTTTGCAGAGTCTTTACTACAGTAATAAAATAAAGTAAAATAAGACTAAGAATGTAATTTATAGTAGGCCACTTGATTAGCCTACATCAATCCCTGAGTTTGACATTTAATAACTAGAAAAAGGATAAAGGGGATAGAAGGTTAGATTAAAATAATAAATGCCACCACATGTGAAAATGAGGGTTTGGGTCACTTTTATCATGGCTGTGAATAATTTGTGGCTCAATTGAAGGAATAAGGATTTACTTCAGCTTGTAATTTCAACTCAACAAGTTGGGCAATGGCGTGGTGACTAACAGCTTATTCTTTAACAGCAAAATCTTTTGGTTTAACTTTTCCACATCTTAGTAGATCAGGAAGAAGGAAACTTGGACCAAAGGCAAGATAGCCTATAACCCTTAAAGGCTTAACCCTAATGGCCTATTTCTGAAAGCCCTTCCTAGTACTTCAATGGTTTTATAAATTATTGAAGCTGTGCAAACAATTGTCAAAATACATGAGCATTTAGTGGACATTTCACATTCAGACCAAGTGAAGTGATGTGACTCCAGCTTACTTCCCACTGGTGACATTCTGTACTATCATGCTAACATTGTTCTCTTCCAGGAAACAAGAATCATTGCCCTACACTAAATAGCAAGGGTTCCTTTCATTCTTGTAATATGAATTGATCACACTTTTATATCTGCAGAATGATAATCTCTTTAGGATTTCAGGTTTTATTTTTATTTGTATTTCAGCTTAGAGTCAAGCAAAAAGTCAGGATAAGCTGCTACAGATGGTACTACCCAGTGTGGCCTCAACTGTAATGTTGATGGTATCCTGGGACATCACCAATTTAATTACTGCCATGATCACAAAAGCCTTTCTTTAGTTATTATGAATAATATATTATGAACAATGTGGCTATATTCTTTTTACAAAGGTTAATAATTATCCTCAAGTGATCAACACTTGTTGGAAGGATGCTAATATTTCAAGGAAATTATTTTTCATTGTTTTCATATTTTTAACTTTAAAGATATTTATCTTTATAAAAATGACTTTAAATATATTTATCTGTTATAAAAATGGGTATCTCTTTATACTTTACACATCTTAATCCTTTGCCATTGTATGATTTTATATTTATTAGATACTGAAATTGCTGAATAAACATAAAACACATAATGTGTATTACGCAGAAGTCATTATGAAAGTTGCAGCAATTTACAGTAGTAAAACACACAGACACAGAAATAGACAGAGAGACACACACACACACACTTACTGCAAAATATAGGTATTTTCCATTGCTTTAATTTGAAAACTTGAGTGAGTGACACATAATTAACATTGTATTTGGATTCTGTTGTATCCAAAATATTATTAGTCCAAATTTGAGAATAATTAATCCATTCAATATTAATGCAAAAATATATTTTTTCAAACTTGATTTGTGTGAACAGAAGTTTCTGTCCCATCTGGTCCCCAGCTGTTCAGTCCCAATGAAACACACAGAGGCTTAAAGTATTTATAAACTGGTTGGTCTATTGACACTGGCTCATCTTTAAGATGAGCTCTTACAACTAGCTCTTACAACTTAAGTTAATCCATAATTCCTGTCTATGTTAGCCAAGTGGTTTGGTACCTTTTATCAGGGAAGCATTCTCATCTTGCTTCCTCTGCATCTGGGTGAGGACTGCAGAATGAGCCTTTCCTCCTCCAAGAACTCCCCTCATCTGATTGCTTCACCTATCCTTCCTGCCTGGCTACTGGGCAATCAGTATTATTAAACTAATATGAGTGATGAATCTTTTAAGAACATTTCATACAGCAGATTTGTATTTTTATATTAAATACATCAGAAATTTTGGCATTTGTAAATAGCATTAATTATCTAACCACAAAATTTCAGCCTTTGATATGACTTCAGCAGCTAACAATTAAAATAAAACCAAGTTCAAATTCAGACCTCTAAATATAAAACTCAGGGTATGACTAAACTTGCTTTTGTAGGGTTAAAATGTGTTATAACAGTTTAGAACTTTTATTGGCAGATCACAGACAATAAAAAATGAAAGCAATAAGAATCTCTAATGAAATAACATCTCACATTCATGCATTTTTTTTCAAATCAGAAGTATTAACCTTTCTACAAATATATATCATTGGTTTCACCCTCCTAAAGAAAATGAATATGGAGAAACAATTTTATTGTGATTATTTTTTTGTTTTCGAATAGAGGTTATTGACACTACAAGAAAGTTTTGTGGAGGCAGCTTACTTGCTTTTATAGATTTTTTTTAAAGATTAATGCTATAAATAGAAAACACCAAAAACTTTTTTAGATTTTTTTGTCTTAACGTAATTGAAAATAAATAAAAAACCATGAACCATTTCTCATTATCTTAAAGTTAGAAGGCTAATTCAATGTTTCAGAAGTTAATTATTGCAATGCAAATGTTAATTCAAATTGTTACTTTTTTAAAACACCTTGTAAAAAACTTAAAGTTTGTTATTTAGTTAGAAGTTTAATTAAATCCAAAAATGATGGTTTATGCACTTAGCTTCTGTAGACAAGATATCTTCAAAGTGTTTTATTTGGTTGCTTTTAATGTTTCCACACTAAAGAGTACTATCTAGTCATATAAGAGCATTAAGAACAAAAAAAATCAAATTTATGTAACAATATAACTTTCTATTAACACAGTATATAAATCCTTACCCATAAGAGTTTTAGGGAGATATTTAGCGGAAATTTTACAGACCTTATCTTAAATCTTAAAAAAAATGAGAAGCATTACTTCATTAAGCAAATACAGGCCACAGGTATTATTCGACATAAGAAGCAACTGTCACAAGGAAACTGAAGTGTCAATTTCAACATGTATAGGTGATTTCAGGCTGCTATGTGGGAAGTAGGTTCTAACAGATGAATCTAATTCAGAAATAGTAAAAAATTGAACATTACTTTATTTGCTAGACTGCTTCGTAGTTCTCTTTAATTTGACTTCCACAATCTTTCTGCCTCCCCCACAAATGACTTCAGAGATGACACAGGTGATAAGCAGATATTTTATGTGAATGCCTAACCTGCCACCTTTGTCTTCTTAGGTCAGAAATAGGGGTTCACAGTTCTCAATACATTGAACAGAAGCTCTGAATTTAATGGCTACATTTTCGACTTATGAAGTATCTCACCAATCTGCCCAAGACACAGAAATTCACCTAATTCTTAATGGTATGCATTTTGAGAGGAGTTTGGGGTGGAGGGTGTGTATACATGTATGGCTGATAAATTCTTTAAGTAAGAACTGCTTTATGAACCTTCTCTATACTATTGAAAATACTACAATTTTAATTGGATTTTTAATAAGATATAAACTAGCATCACCAAAACTGCAATCATTCTGTTTGATAGCTGATTGTCTTGCCTAGATAGTGCCACATCTGCAACATATAATGATAAAAAATTGTGAAATCTGTTCTATACCCTATGCATCCAAATAAAGAAGCTGAGAGCTATGGATAATATAATCTGTGATAGATACTAGAGAATCGTGAGAAATTATTGACTTATTTTTTATGTTCTGACTTTATATCTGAAGCTTAGCTAGTCTGCAAAGTAACTAGGGAGAGCCTAGTGTTGGACAAATCAAAAAATATTCAAAGCTAAAATGACACATACTTGAACCTAGTCATCCACCTACTAAGATAGTGACATGAGTCAAGGAATGTGATGTCTCAATTAATTTTCCTTACTAAGTCGGTAATAATGACAAATATTGTTTGTGTGGAAAGAAAAGTAATATATTTCTATAATTAGTTCATCATATCTGAGTAGGAGCTAATACAATACCTTTTGCTCTGGATTGATTTGTAAATGAGAAGAAAGAAAAGAAATGGATTCACAAAGTTGACCCTGTTTTAAAAACTAAAACTAGTGTTTCCCTGTCAAATACATGTCATTTGGCTATCATTAATAACATTTAAAATAACACATTTAACTAAGCTGACTTTGAAGGCTATATGACATCAGTATAGTATGCATGCCTTGCCTAGGGCTCCTTAATTTCCTCCTCAATAACTTCAGCAAGACCTTTTCCGTGGGTACCAGTTTCCAACCTTAGTAGCTGTTCAGCTTGTTGCCAAAAGCAAACAGACAGTGACTACTTTTGCTCTATGGATTTGCACAATAATGAACTGAGATCTGAAACAAAGAAAGCGTGGAATGGGAAAACAAGAAATATACACATTTGAACATGAATCTTCTTCATATTGGGGTCGTTGGTACTGTCGCTGTCTTAAGAAGAGCAAGAAGGAAGTCAAGGGAGGGAAGGGAGCTGTTGGGTGATGTGTGAAGCTCTCAGCTGGGGCAGGAAGTGGAAGATGGTGCTGTCTTTACACACACTGCACACTCCTCATTTCCACTTCTCTACACTGAAAGTAAGACTACCCTGAAGTTGTTCTTAAAATTTACTCTAATTAGCAACACTTCTACATTATAACTGGAATTTAAATTTGTTATTGTTGTGATACCAATTCTCGAGATATCACATGGATACTTCCTCCTCTACCTATTCTTTACACATAAGACCCCCTCTTTGCTTATCTTCAAAAATAAACTCCATGTGTTTCCAAATGTCATGTTCTCCATATTTGCTTCATTTCTCCTCCTTCTTTCAACTGCTCCCATCCAGTAATATCCTTTTCTCACTACCTGAAATCCATGGTCTCTTTCTTTACTATTATTTTCATAGAGAAGTAACAGCTAGTGACATTTTGTACCCATATAGATCTGTCTATAAATTTTAATATTTTTGCTTTGTTTTTACACAAAAGGCCAATCTCGAGAGTAGATATGCTGTACCACTGAGCTGCACTTACAAACCGATATTTGGATAGTCTAATATCATTAACGGAAAATACTGCTGCTTGTTCTGCAGTGATGTTGAAGGACTTTATAGTAAATTCAAAATTGAAATCAAATTTGAATCTTATATGATTCCAAGACAAATCATTGAGACACCTGAGTCATTTCTTTGATTCTAAATAACCTAACAGGAATTCACTGGTTCTTGTCCCAGGGAACTTAAGTTTCCTTAAGTTTCTTGGGGTAGGATTTATGGCCATGTACCTTCTATTATTACAAATTCTAATTTTATACTAACTTCTAACAATCACAGCGTAAAATCTAAGAAAAACAAAGCAGTCTCTTTCGAAGACAGTACAATACACAGCTGTGTAAAAAAATTTAAAGGTAGCACTATTGTCATTTAGTAACCTCTGCAAACGAAATTTAATATTGTTATCTTTTGACTTCACCCTGGTGACTTGATGCTACCGAGGAATTCTAAAGTTTATTTCCAAGTATACATTTAACCTTTGTGTTTAATTGTAAATAAACTTTTGAAAACTTTTTAAAATAGATACTTTATGGAAAAACATCACAGAATTTCCATACATGTGACTTATAGCATATTCTCTATATACCCATAGAAGATACTTTTTAATCATGCAGTTGATGGAAATTTGAATATCTATAATTGCAATTTGGTAAGAGATGGATATAAAATTATAATTTGAAAGGTATTTAATAATTCAAGGTTTATTAATGAAAAGTATTTGTGTAAATTTGTCTAAAAAGGCTATTAATTCTAATTTTAGAGGATAAACCCAATGTCCCAGACTATTTCAATGTATTTAAAATTTAAACCCATTAAAAAAAATAGAAGTCCTATTTAGGAATATTATAATGAAGGAGGCGAAATGCATACACATCTTAATTCTAAAGGCATCCTGTCAGTCTCAGTAACTAGGTCTTCTAACTAGATCTGCTGACTGATTAACTAGTTCATCTCTTTGGCACTTCTGTTCATATACATCACTGGTGTCACTAATTAGTATTACTTATTCACTACTGGTTTTTCTTAGGCAAACATTCCCTCAGACACCTGTAGCATGCTCTAGCGGCAGAAGACCAGTTTCTGGGACCTGGGCAGATGATTCTAAAGATGCCGGCAAGTGCTGAGGCTGAAGAAAGACACCCGTTGTCCCAAATCCCAGAGATCAACACTTTTTATCTGAGACGTGGAAACGTCTGCCTTTTCATCCCTGAAGTGCAAAGAACTTCAATAAACAATAACCATAGAAGGCCAGGGAGGTGTCGCTGGGTAAATGTTTGCCAAACCAGCATGAGGACCTGAGTTCAGATTCTCAGAACCAGTATAAAGCATGACATAGAACTTCTACGTGGAAATGGGAAGTAGTATCCCTGAGTGGCTTCCGGGCAGTTATCAGTACGTATCAATGAACATCAAGACTCTGTCTCAAGATTGAAAGCAAGGTCCAATACCTCCCAGTATTTCCACTCTGATCTCCAAATGCTGACTATGGCATGTGTGTACCTGCACTCACACCCATGATCTCTCTCTCTCTCTCTCTTTCTCTCTCTCTCTCTCTCTCTCTCTCTCTC
>LOEQ01004616.1:64687-89887 GCA_001685075.1 Bramus lutescens | reverse complement strand
CTAGACATAATGAGCCAGACAGTGTTTAAATGAATACAATTTGTGTGTTGTTATGTCAGGGTATACGGGTGGGACGAAAAGCAGGCCCGCTGCTCCTTCTACAGGCAAGGACCCTGATTTGCTGAGCCAGCTCATTTGTCCTTCTACGCCTTAGCTTTTCAATCAGGATTTTACTGAACCTGGAGCTCACTGATTGGCTAGAGACTGACAGGCCAACTAACTGTGGGGACTGCGTCCAGCACTAAGGTCCAGTTGCCTTCTGCTATGCCTGGCTTTTATGTTGGTTCTTGGGCTCCCAGCTTGGGTCTTCAAGCTTGAATGGTGAGCATTTTTACTGACTGAACCATCTTCAAGACCGTGGAGGACAGCTTTTATATGTGAGAAAAGCAATAACTCAGACTATGTCATCATTAAACAACAAACTTTTCTGATGTTAACATATAATGTTTGTGAGATCATTTGTTAACCAGCTGTGTAAATGTTTTGTAATTTAATAAAATTTGAATTATTACATAAACTAGAAGTAACGTTCTCATTTTCTGTGAGTTGGCTATGAAATAATGATATTAATGTATTTTTAATTAAATTTCAAAAAATAAAATTTAATATCACCTTATTTCTTCTATATACTTGAAATTTAATTTATATGAAGTTCACTTACAAAACTCAATTAATTTTTGTGGATTGGAAACTTAATTATTGAAGCCAGAAGATATATTACAGAAGCTATTATAATTCACAATTTTTTTTAAAAGAGTGAATGTTCATAACAGAAATTTAAAGATTAAAAACTAATTAAAAGGAGAGATGTTCTTGTAATTGATGGTCTAAGAATTTTGCTGCTAAACAATACTAACCTAAGCTGGACCATCCCTCACTTGGTATTTAACTGAAATTATATTATCTATAATTTTAGCTATGATACTATGAACAGACTTAATAGTTGTTTTTTATACAAATACTTAAAATTGTATTTTCAAACTCTCTACTTCTTTTAATTTTCTTTCAATACTGGAGATCAAAATGAAGGCTTAGTACGTTCTAAGTGAACAATCTATTGCCAATTTACAATTCTAGAACAGTTTTCTAAAAAGTAAAGTGGGTGTAGTTTAAAATGCAGAGGTTGTACCACAACTTCATTCCCCTTCCTTGTTTTTAGTAAAAGTAGAGAAATGTGTTTTATTATATATTTAGATCTTTGAATTATCTGATAGAGCTAGCTATAGGTTTGTTGTCCCTTCATCAGAAATTCAGACTAGAATCCCAAATTTTGTTCAGTGAATTTGCTCCAATAAACTGCACTGATATACTTTTCTTTTTCAAAAGTAGCTTGGTTTAATATATGGCATTCACAGTGTCATGTGTGTATTATGAATGGAAGTGTTATAGCATGATTGTGCATTTGTAGATGGAGATTTGTAGGTGAGGGCTCTCCTTCAAGGTTTTGATACTCCTAAAGAAGCATGCTATAAAAAAATTGAAAAACTCATAACTCTGCCTTCAAGTATCATAAGACATAAAGATATTTTGCAGTAATAATTAAATTCTAGGATAAGATATTATGTTTGGTTTGGACATTAAATATTCTTTGGAGTTTAACTGCTCTGCAATGTTCAGAGTAAGTGGTAAAGGTTATGACTACTTCTAGAAAGATTTGCAACCCACAGAGTTGCCATAGGAACCACATTCTTTATTCATTAGACTAATCTCTGTAAGAAAAAGTTTCATAACTTATTAATGCTGTATATTATTACTAAATGCAATTTTTTGATATATAAAAAGCATAAAATGTGTTACCTGTAATTCTTTCACAAAATGGACTGTTGATATTTTGAGATCTTCTCTTTTTTTAATGTCACATATTTTTTTAGCTGTGGTGTTGTTTGAAATATTTATGTATTTTTCATCAACATTTTTCTGTTAAGAGTATATTATATATTTTACATTAAAGCAGTTAATTAAATAGAAACAGGCACAGCAACACACACAGCACATAAGATAATAAATTCTTTAGTTATCCTTTTGTCGTCATTTATGTTAATGCTTGTGAAACTGTGTGATAAAGTGTATTTGTGTTGTTCCTTCTGCAACTGTTCTTTATAATATATTTTCTTTAAAAACAGCCCCCAACTACCCATAACTCCGCACAAACACAAATCAAACTACTCTGTTCACTGGCTTGGAATCCATCTCACTCATTACTATCAACCACATTGGTATGTGTGGCGAAGTTTACTTCGGTCTAACTCACGGTTGTATGTCAGACTAGCTTCTAACATAACTGTATTTTTGAATAAATTATCCCCATGAATATACTACATTTGTATTTCACTTTTAAAATTCACATTTCCTTCAGTGTTCTTTCTACCTCAGTTCCTACTTTCAAATATTTGTGGAACAATTTTACATGCCAGGCAATATGCTAGAGCCTATGATGGACAAGTTTCGTGTGTGTGTGTGTGTGTGTGTGTGTGTGTGAATATCCAAATGCATGTAAGTGTGCTGGATATATGCATGTGGAGACTGGGGTCAACTAGAGATGTTGGTCTTCTGAAGTTACCCATGATTTTTGTTACAGTTGTTATTCAGGTTTTTGGTTTTGTTTTGGAGATAGTGCCTCACACTAAGAATGGGGTTCACCATTTAGCCTAGCTAGCCTGACTCTCTGGCCAGCTTCAGGGATTTTTTTCAGGGATTTCTGCCTTCCCAGGGCCTTCGAGGTTATAAAGGGTATCACAAAGCCCAGCTTTCTGTGTAGGTGCTGGGCCTAGAACTGAGGTCTCACATGTGCAAGACAAGCATTTTAATAATTGAGTTATCTCCTTAGTTCGAGTACACATTTTTTAACAGTCAGTTATAACATCATATTATAAGTGATTAGTGTTTGAACTCAAACATAGAATGACAAAGTGGAGCAGACACTGCTTTCTTTTCTTAGGCATTCAGTAATACCATTCTTGGGATTTGGGGTGTTGTTTAGTAGAAGAATTTGTACAAATGTATGCACAAACAGAAGATCTTGATTTGTCATGTTGGGCACAGCCACTCCACACCCTCCAAAATAAGAATTTCTTGATAACACACTTAGCTTTGTATTACTATAATGAATTGCCCGAGGCAGTTAACATATAGAATAAAGAGGTTTATTTATCTCATTCTTAAAGGTTTAAGCTTATGGATCGTATATAGACTCTGTTCTGAAGAAGTAATCTTTCTTCAGTTTATCACATTATAGCAGAAGCTGTGTGAGGAAAAAGTTTATATTACCTACCAGAAAGTCAGCAGTGCTGGCAGGTGCAAGGGCACTCTAAGCTGTCAATCACAATGGAACTTTGAAGAAAGCTCACTTCCACCCAAATCATCTCATTGTCATGATACCGTTGGCCCAAGATATGACTGCAAAGTCAGAAAAGGGCCATTTATTCAGTGTAAGGAAAATTCTCAAATATAATTTTGGGAACTCAGGTGGGTTTAGAAATAAAATCATCTTAAAACCTACACAATTTAAGTTTCAAGAAAAGAATAAATAAGCTGTAGGGAAAGACTGATTCTGAAAGTGGGGACGATGCTGAGCAAATATTAATCTAGAGATACTGCCGCAGAAGATGACCATATGTACAGATGACCCAAAGGCTTGGTGCCTGATAATCACACCAGCTCCTGGGAACAGAAGAGGCTCACTGATGCCAGGAAACTTAGTCAGGCTGGCTAGCAGAACAGGGAATTCAGAATGAATCATACCACATGTCAGAGCTTCCTGTGCGCAACAGTACCATGGACAGGAAGTCCTGGAGGCAGGGTCCAGTCATGGCTAAGGAACACACAAGTTGTATTGAAGACAGAAGATCTCATTGTGAGATAGAAAGGCATCCGAGTCAGTAAGGATAACTTGGAACAAAATCTAACAGGAAGAAACCAGGGTGTTTAAGAGTCTGAATTACTTGCCTGTACTCCTTTAAAATCAATTCACCCAGACTTTAGTTATATTTTACCTAAAATGCTTTGAAATACTGACTACACTGAACAAAGAGGGGGTATTAAGTAAAAAGTGTTATCTAAGAAACATAAAGGATCACAGACTCCCTGTTTTAGGGAATTAGAGTAGTGGGACATACCTTAGGGCAAGCTGCCAGGGAGGAGCTCAGATCTCCACAAGGAAAGGAAGTAGCTGAGGATAGGCAAGAGTCCACACTCTTTTGACATTGGCTGTAAGCATCATGGTAGGTGGATTCATGCCATACAAGAGCATAAATCTAGAAAACCTAATCAGTTGTCCCAAACTTCCACTGTGGTAAACCCTAATCATGCTTTCCAAACAAGAATCTTGCAGGGAAGTGAGAAATTCCCACAGATGTTTCTTAGGAATTCACTCCCTGACTCAAGAGTCCCAGACTGTTGGGCAACAGGCAGAAGCCTCTGAGTAGTCATTATTACTTGTATGAGCCATCAGAGGGAGAACCTGTGATCCAGACTTCTCTGACTCTTAAGCTTCTTCAAACTGTTTCTTATTATCAAGTTTGTAAAGGCTAATTATTGAATGAATTTATGTTCAACATAAAGCATTTTTCAAGGTACAGATTAAGGATAAAATGGACAGGCTATTCATCTATAATCATACTAACTTTTCTGACTTCTAAATCCAAATATCTAAGTTTGAGGTTTGAGGTCTGAATTCTCAAGAAGAAAATCCTTTTGATACAGCATAGCATTTGATATCAGAGAGAGAAATTGTCCCCTTACATGCGGCATTCCTTTTTTAAAGATTTATTTATTTTTAACATATTTGTATGGATTTATGTGTATCAATGAATGTCTGGGTCCCACTGAGACAAGAAGAGGATGTTCCTCTGGAACTAGAGTTACAGACAATAGTGAGCTGCCAGTGGGTACTGGGAGCTGAACCCAGGTTCTCTGCAAGAACAGCAAGTGCTCTTAACCTCTCAATCAATAAAAATAACTTTGTATTTTCTGAGAGGATAATAATATAATTACATAATTTGTTCCTTCCCTTTCTTCCTCCCAAAACCTCCAACTCACTCTACCTTTACTCTCCTTCAAATTCATGACCGTTTTTCTTTGTTCACATACACACACGCACGCACACACACACACACACACACATGCACGAGCACCTATACACACACACACACACACAACCTGTTCAATCTGTGTGGTTTTGCTCATGTATGTTTTTTGGGTTGATGACTTTCCTTGGGAAGACTATCCACCCCACTCTCAGCTTGCCCTGGTTGCCTAGAGTTTTTTCTTGAGCTTCCCCCACTCACATCAGCATTTCTCTTGGTTCCTTCCTTGCTCAGCTCGTGTTTAGTAAGCCACAGTCAGTGAGATTTAATTGATGTAGCTTCTAATATTTCTAGGAAACACAGTAACACAGAAAACTCTCTGATCCTCTGGCTCTTATAAGCTTTCCTTCCCCTATTCCATAATGATAACCAAGTCTTAGATGCTGCAGTTGTTTTATAGATGTATCCTTTAAGACTGGGCTCTATGACTCTGAATTTTGATTGGTTGTGGGTGTCTGTAATGGTCTCTGTTGTAAAGAGAAGCTTGCTTGATAAGGGGTGAAAAATACATTTGTCTATGGGCATAATGATAAATATTTGTATGTATTTAGGTATAATATTGGTTCAGTAAAGTGGCAGTTGTGGGTTTTCCTCCAAAATCTGTGGCTTCGTTAGTCCCAGGTTACTTGGCTAGGTTTATAGTATCAAACAAGATTTCCCTTTTGTTGAGTGGACATCATGTGCAATTAGACAACTTTGGTTACTGCAAAGGTATTTGTGGTACTATTGCACCCTCAGGATTATCATGACATGCTGGTCAGTGCTGTTCTTCATAGGTAACTGTTGGTTGCTTTCCTCATAGGAAATTTGTACAGGACCTTCTCATATCAAGAAATCTAGTGCTTGGGGAGTAAGTTTCGGGTCAGATTCAACTGAGGTTCTCTAGGCCTTGAGTTTGAAGTGCGTGGTGTCTTCAGCAATAGGCATTTACTGTCCACTTCTGGGATGCAACCAAGGGCAATTGTGATACTATGTATGTTTTAGGAGTCTTTTTGACAATTCTGACCACCAGCTCAATGCAGGGCTCCTCATTCTTGATTTTGGGGCTTTTGTACATGATATGTGGCTCTTGAGGTGTAGCATCATCACTCCAGATTGAAACTTTTCTTTTATGCACAGACTTACATGAATTATAGACTTTTTTAGGTAGATGGTTAATAGTATGGTCCTTTATGACTTTGTCAGACATGCTTAGTATTATTTTACATTCTTCCTTCTTCTCCATCTTTTATTTTCCTCCATCTCCATAATTAGAGCCAACCACATTTTTTCATTTCCCTCATTTGGTCACTTTATCCTGTTATTACTCTGTAAATTACTTCCCTCATGATGTATCTATTTTATGTCACTGGTTTCTGTAGTTATTTCAGGTTTTGGAATCATTTTTGAAGATTTGTAGCTAGAAACCCCAGATGACAGAGAAATCATGACTCTTGTCTTTATGGGTCTGGGTTACCTCATTCCGTATGACCTTTTCTTGTTCCATCAAATTACCTGGAAAGTTCATGATTTCATTTTTCTGTACAGTTGAATAATGTTCCATAGTGTACATAAATGTAGCACATTTTCATTATCCATTTACCAGTTGAAGAGCGTTTAGATTGTTTCTATTTCTGTCTATTGTGAATGGCCCTTTGAGTGCATGTCAAAGTGTAATATAGCTTCAAGGGGCACACTTTAGTTATTTTTGGAGATTCTTTACACTGATTTCCAGAATGACTGGACCAGTTTGCAATCTCACCAACAGTGACTGAGGGTTTCCTTTTCTCCACTCCCTCTCCAGCATTTGTTGTCAGTTGTTTTGTTGATATTTGACATTCAAATTGGAGTAAGATAGAATGCCAGGGTTGTTTTGATTTACATTTCCCTAATTGTTAAGGATGATAAACATTTTTTTTCAGATATTTCTTTCCATTTTAATTTATTCTTTAGCAATATTCTACTTAGATCCCAGTCCATTTTTTAATGGATCATTGGTTTTTGCATTTTATTATATGACTCTGTGTTTTGAGTTCCTTATATATTCTGGATATTAATCCTCCTTGAGATATATAGCCGCCACATTTTCTCTCCCATTATCTGAGCTTCCTTTCTACAAATTTGAATTTCATTTTTATTATTCAGAAGGGCTTTATCTTCTTGAAGTATTTCTTGTCAATTGCTGGCTTAGTTCTTGGGGACATGGAGTCCTGTTTGAGAAAATGCTTCCTAACACCTTCATCATGTAGTGTATTGCCTAGGCTTTCTTTCAGCAGTTTCAGATTTCACATTAAAGATTGATTCATTTAAAGTCAGCTTTTGTGCAAGGTGATAGACACAGGTCTAATTTCATCCTGCTGTATATGGACATTCACTTTTCCTGCTGCCCCTTATTGAAGGTAGTTTCTTTTTCCAGTGGATGTTTAGCAGAATTTTCAATATTAAGTGGTCCGAGTTATGTATGCTCATGTTTGGATTTTTGATTTTGTTCCATTGGTCTACAAGGCTTTTGTGTATGTGTGCAATCCTACCATAATATTTATTTTATTTCTATAGCCCTATAATATATCTTGATTGGGATTGGTTTGGATATGCAGAGTCTTTTGCGGTTCCATATGAATTTTAAAACTATTTTTTCTACTTCTGTGAAAAATGAAACAGAGATGTTGATTGGGATTGTATTGAATTTCTAGGTTGCTTTCGATAGTATGCTCACTTTTGCAATATTAATTATACCAATCAATGAACATGGCATATCTTTTCATATTTAATTATCTAACTATCTATGCATTTATTTATTAGATTTATTTATTTATTTGCTTATTAATTTTGAGATAGGGCCTCACCATGTAGCTCTGGCTGTCCTGGAACTCACTATGTAAACCAGACTCTCCTTGAACTCACAGAGATCTGCCAGCCACTGCCACCAAAGTGGTGGGAATAAAGGCATGTGTCATCATACCCCACTTCTTTCTATTTCCTTGTGAATGGGAGTGGGCCATGACCATTTTCTCTGTTGTTGATGTATAGGAAAACTACTGATTTGTGTAATTGACTTCTGTATTCTGTCTTATTGCTGAATTAGTTTTCTGCTAGAATTTTTGGAGTCCCTATTGTATGATATGTCATCTGTGAATAGGGATAGTTTGACTTTTTCTTTTCCTTTTCTATCCATTTAACTTTCTTCCCTTACCTTATTTTTCCAGCTAATGCATCAAATACAATATTAGAAAGGGGTGAGTACAGTGGATAGCCCTGTGTCATTCCTGACCTCAGTAGGATTGCTTCAGTTTTCCTTCATTTAGAATGATGATAACTATGTGTTTCTCATAGCTTTGATTATGCCGAAGTATGTTCCCTCTAGTCCTATCCTCTTTAGGACTTTTATTATGAAGTCATGTTGATGTTGTCAAAGACTTTTTCTACATCTGTTAAGATGATCATGTGATTTTTGTCTTTTACGTGGCATTTACTGTCGTGCATATGTTGACCTATTCCTGTGTCTCAAGGAAAAAAGCCAACTTAGTCAAGAGAGGATAATCTTTTTGATGTATATCTTATTTTGATTTTTAAGTGGTTCATTGAATCTTTTTGAATCTGCATTTATTGGGGATATTGACCTGTAGGTTTTGTTGTCTTTATCCTGTTTTGGTATTATAATGATACATGCTTCACAGAGGAATTTTGGAATACTCATGTATTTCTATTTTTATAACTTTGAGGGCTAAAGATCTTCTTTGAAAGTTTGTTAGAATTTTGTTGTGAATCCATCTGCTCTGGATGTGTTTTTCAGTTGGGAAGTTTTTTTTTTAGAATTGCTATTTTAATCTCCTCATTTGTTATGGGTCTGTTTTGGTTCTTGATATAATTCTTTCTTATCTACTGTAGTTTCCCTACAAATTTCTGAGTTTGTTAATTTTGGACTTTTCTTCTTTCATTTAGTTGGGTCAAGGATGTGTTGATCTTGTTTATCTTTTTTAAGAGCCAACTCTTAGATTGACTGATTCTTTGTAATGCTTTCTTTGATTCTATTTAGTTAATTTCTGCTCTGGTTCTTATTATTCCTTCCTTTAGACCAGGATCAGATTTGCTTTTTTGTTTTTCAAGTTTTGTGTTGCAACATTAAGTCACTTATTGTGCTCTTTCTGATTTTTTTAAGTAGAAACATAAAATTCTTCTGTGAACTATACATTTCTCGAATGTGTTCCAGAGGAGGACTTTTTAAAATGGTGTTTTAGTTGTCATCTAGTTCCAGAATATTTGATTTATTTCTTGATATCTTCTTTGACCCCATGTACCACTCAGCAATGAGTTGTTTTAGCACCATGAGTTTGTATATTTACTAGAGATATGGTTGTTGTCAATTTTAAGTTGTGTTTCCTTGTGTTCAGATGATACATGTGTACGAGAATATGGCTTAACTTGGAATTGCTTCTGTGCGCTCCTGAGAAGAATATGTATTCTTTGGTGTTTAGGCGGAATATTCTGCTGATACATGTTTCAGTCCATTTCGTGTATTATGTCATTTAATACTGATGTTTCACTGCTTATATTTTTGTTGAGATGACCTGTTTATTGGAGAAAGTAGGTTATTGAAATCCCTTGCTATTAGTTAGCCGGTGTTAAGCTGTACCGAATAACATTCCTTGAAGAGGTGCAATGAAAAAAAATTGAGCTGAGAGCAAGTGGAGCCTTCAAATTCCAGCCTAGATTTGAACCAAACTCTTGTCACATTTATGAAAAGTTAAACTCATGATATATTCAAACCATAGAACACAATGATTGGTTATATTATTAAATAATACAAATTAAAAAGAAATAATATTTAAGATATAAAAATTGTAAGAAAGGTAAAGGAATAGGCAGAGAGCTATGTTAGATTTTAGTCCTAGTGAGAGAAATATGGAAAAACATTTAGTTTAGGTCATAGTTTCAGGTATTTTAGACCATGGGTGCTTGTCCCTCTATTTCTGGTCTTCAGGTAGCATAGTCCTTCATGGAAGAAGTGTTTCTCAGAAGGTAATTTATGCCTTGGAGCAGCAAGAAGAGAGACAGAGAACAAGAGGCAGCAAGATAGGTTTTGGTTTACCTACCAATGGCATGTTGTGAATGGGCTAATTTTCTTCCTTGAGGCTATGCCTCATGGAGGTGATACCACCTAGAGATAGCATCATAGGCTAGTATCCAAGAGTTTGGCATATGGATTTCTACAGAGAGTCCAGATAACCACAAATGTAATATGTAAACATTAATTTTGTTCATGTTCTCATATATACATGTATGTATGTACATATGACTTTTAGTAGAATATCTAAAATATAGTAGCAGGTGGTTGCAGCTTCCTTTTTGTGTGCTGGGGGGAGGAGAGCAAGCCTGGCTATGGATGGCGATATTGCAATACTGTATAAGTGTGGGAGAAAGACTGTTCTTATATAGTTTTTTAAGCTTGATACTCTTACTTTAATTGTGCAATATTGTATCTTTAAGTCTTAAATAAACATAGTGGCATATATCCCATGGGATAGCTCATATTTTAATGAAAATGTACTGTCATAGCAAATGGCTGGTGAGATATTAAAAGTAGATTAGAATGATTTATGTAGTCAGAGACCACTTGTTTGTTCCCAGCTGCCCAGACTTGAAATAACCCCACAGAAACTATATTATTTAAATCTCTGCTTGGCCAATTGCTTAAGTGCATTGCCTGCTAGCTCTTATAGCTTTGGTTAACCCATTTCTATTATTCTGTGTACCGTCACATGGCTGTGGCTCACTGCCAAGGTTCTGGTGCATCTGTCTCTGCAGCGGCTACATGGCTTCTCACTGACTCCACCTTCTTTCTCCCAGCATTGAGTTTCGTTTTCCCATCTAGCTCTACTCTGCCAAAGCAGCTTCATTATTCATTAACCAATAAAGCAACACATAGACAAAAGGACCTCCCACATCAGATTTTCCCATTGCCCATATGCTAATCCACAATGAACTTATAAAATTAACATCTTATATATTATACACTCTCATCTGGGCTGGTCATATATAAAGTTCTGTATAGTCTTTTAAGGAAAATGCTTCTAAGGTTTAAAAAACATTATTTAGAGATTCTTAATTTTACTATGATACCATAATTTATAAGCAGCTTCTATTTATTTTCTACTTTTTAAATTATTGGGAAATTAGATAGCTATATCTTTTTCCTATGATGCCCAAAGAGCTTCCCAGTCCAACCCCCAGGAAATATCATTCATTGACCAAACTGGCAAAATAACATATGAAACATATTTTTTTATTAATTTGAGAAATGCAATATTTATGGTATTCCTAAAACATTTGATGACCTTCACATAAGTTTCAGGAGACAAAGAACACATGCAGTGACTTACTTTTAATTTCTGGAAGGAAAACATAGCATTGTAAAGCCTTCTCTATAGTTGTGTAGATCATTGTATTACAATATTCTAAATAATTCCCAGGAAAGTCTTGATGATACATTGAAGGAATAGACTCTTCACAAAATATAAACAAGTATTCATTTCCTGGATTTATCTCCTTAAGGATATATTTCTCTTCTATTATTTAGTTTTCTTATGTTTGAGTCTACAGAAAGGCAACAGATTTTAACTAAGAAATTTTCATCGCATTTTAGAAGGTATATTAAAGACAGCAAGAAAAATGTTTCATTTGAAATTTGAAATTGGGCAGAAAAAAAAAGTTCTGGCGTCCAGTAAGTAATTACAGAAGTGAGGGGTTGGCTAAAGTAGTCTTTTCCTGCTCAGGAGCGTTTTCTGGCGTTTTCTGTTTTCGGAATCTAGCCCTTTAAAATGCTGCTAGGCCTGCCCCACACCAGCTGAAGCACCAAGGAGAGTGTGCCCTGCACCCTGCGTGGGCAGCACACTACCACTGGCCCTGTTGTCAGGGCACAAGTGTGCCAGCCCTGAGCCTGTAAGAACAGGAGAGATGTGTCCTGCCCCCACCGATGCCTGCTTGCATTCCTCCTACAGCAATCAGGAGAGAAGCCCCGCACCTAGCCTGGGCAAACAGTAGAGCTAGCGCTGGTGATGGCGATGTGAGGGGGACCTGGATCTGAGGGCAGGAGACCAGGAGAACTGGCCTTGCTTCTTGACATAGGTTACATTGGGTGAGCTACCTGAGGCAGTGCTGGAGAGCTCATCCAGGTAGTGACTGTGAGAGAAAGCTAGCAAGTTGATCAACTCAGCTATCACCCAGGACCAGAACTAGGACTGTGTGTTGGCCATCTGCAATATCCACCACGTGTATGAACTAATGGAGGATGTGAAGGGGGCGAACCTACAGACCCAAAGCAGCAGGTTCTTCATGACACAGGACAACAGGAGGATATCAAAGAGGAGCCCCAGAGACAGCCTGTAATCCGGGAATAGCAGAATCCAGAGACCTCAGTCAGACCAATGACTCACTTGCAAATGAATGGACTAAAGGGTACACTGTGTGACTCAATGGGCCGTACTACAGTTCCCGCCACAGATTCTTCTGCAGTTTGTTAATTTTTTGTTTGGTTTGGTTTTTTTTTCCTTTAAATTTGGTTTTTATTTGGTGGGGGAAGAGGTTGCAAAGACAGAAGGCAGATGCGAGGAAACACAAGGAGTAGGATTGGAATGCTTGATACAAAATCCACAAAGAATCAATAAAAGTTAAAAAATGCTTTTTATGCGTTTTTGTCAGATTTCATTGTTGTGAGCAAAATATAAAGTAAGAATAAGGAAAACTCACATAAGTATCTGACTGATAATCACATTCTGAAAGTAAAAACAACATAAATCTCTACTTGCACACCCATATATGGCACAGGGAAGCTCCATGTCTAAGGTGGTTTTCACAGTTTTTGTTAAATCAGATCCCCTCTTAGGAAGAATTTTTTTTAAAAATTTTGATACTTTAGCCAAATTATCTTTTAATTAGTTCATTGAGAGTTTTGTACAACTTGTTTTAATTGTTAAAAATATTCACTTATGTGTAGGTATATGTGCATATGAGTGGGGGTAGGAAAATTGCATGTGCATGTGTGTGCACATACAGAGGTCAGAAGAGGGCACTGGATCTCCAGAAGCTGGATATCCAAGAATTTGTGGGATGTCTGGCTTGTTACCTAGTGCTGGGATCTGGTCTGGTCTTCATGAATGCTCTGCAAGTGTTATTAACTGAGCCATCATCCCAGTCTTTCTAGGAACTTTTAAAATTATCTTCAAAAGTATTGCAAAAGATTGAAATTGGATCGGCTCTTACTTAAAGTGTCTAAAATGAAGTACAGTGTTTTCTTTCACTAGTTGCCTACAACTATCTTTCACAAAGTATTTCAAATCTCTGTAAAAGACTCTATTCCTTACTTACACTGAGTCCATAAGTTAAGCTCCAACCATCTCTCGTATGTGATTGTCTTTTTCTCCATTAATCCTTTTTTTAAGTTCCAGTAATTTATTTAGTTTCATGTATATTACTGCTACATACGCCCCTTCCTTTTTATTCTTCCTATCCCTTCCAGAATTTTAAAGAAACAAATATGATTATTTAACTCCTTTCAAATGGTCTCCTTATGAAGAGGTCAGGGCTCCAAGGCAATTCCTTGTCTAATTTTTCCATGACCAAACTTTGTTCTGGTTTTCTTTGTATACTATGAACTATCAGGTATAGTACACTTATCGATAGTTACATAGGTAATTTCAATTTACTATTCTGAGCAATGCTCAGGTAATTTTTGATGACAAGTTGCAAAAGTAGACTAATTTAAAAGCATAACTGAATATTCAGTTCCTGGCTTTAAATCCTTAAGAATAGATATCTTTTCGATTACATTCACTTTCCTGAATGAAACAATTTCTCTTCCAACTTTCTGGAATTTACAACATAGTTAGGCAAACGCAATGCCATGAACGCCCTTTTTCAGGGAACAAACACAACAATAATTTAAGATCTACATATGCAAAAGTGGATTTACTCTGTAAACATAAGACGTACAAATATAAGAGATGACCTTTTCTATCCCAAATATTAGAAATAAAGAAAAAAGCTACTAAGAAGTTGCCATGCCCTAAAATTTAATTCATGTTCCCCTTTTCTCCCCTGACAGTAAAGGAAAGACTTATAGAATAATTCAAGAATGGGTGTGATTGTGTATGCCTGTAATTTCCAGAAGGGATGTGGAGCCTTTAGGGTTACAAGTTTAAAGCCAGCTCAGGACTACAAAGTTGTTTTTTTTAATTGTCAAAATTGTCATCTTATTAGTATCTTCATCAGGCAGGGGAAAGAGAATCCTGTGACTGCACTGTGCAGGAAGTAGCTCAAGGGTAATGGAAGCAGGTGAAGCAGTCTGCATTTTCCATGTGCTTCCAGTTCCAGGCAATTCACACTCATTTCCTGTAGCTCCCTGAGGTCATATGTCTTTCCCAGATCTTTCGGCATGTGTCTCTTTTGTCTGCCTAGACTGTGCTTTTTCCTCTCTTTTGCTACCAGTACACAAAAACTTTGGGTTGTTATTTTAAGTATCAGAGCCTCTTTGGGGACTTTTCCACATTCTTCTTGCTGTACCCTTTTGCACAGAGTACTGAAGATGTTTATGTTATTGCTTGTCTCATGGGTCCTGTTCTCTTGAATGACATTATTGCATCCTTAGAAACTCTCACCAAAAACTTAGGTGTGATAAGCAAATTAATTGAAGAACCTACCACTATCAGTGACTAGGAAAACAGGGGCAACGTTAAGGTTCTTCAGTAGAGTACGTATTTTATAATCACCAGCTTTCAAAAACAAGTAACATCATGATGTGGGATATCACTATGTATACTGTGAGTATGTTTCATTACCATCAGTTACTTAAGGAAGCTGCTTTGTCCTATGGCAGGACAGAATATAGCTGGGTGGGAAATTCAAGCAGAGAGACAGGGACAAAGAAGGTGAAGTGGGGGAGTTGCCAACAGCCACCAGAGGAATAAGTAAGATGCAAGACCATTACCTGTGAGCCACGGGGCATATGGCAATACACAGATTAATAGAAATGAGTTAATTTATGTATAGAGCTGACTAGTAAGAAGCCTGAGTCATCAGCCAAACATATAATTACTATTAAGCCACCAAATTATAATTTTATAAATGACTGCAGAAACGGCTGTTGGTAGAGAAACCTGTTCAGTGGGATCAGGTAGGACAAAGAAAAGCCTCCAGCTACAACATCACATAAGTTTAAGTTGATCAACACATATCATATCATGCGCTATTGTAAGGAAAACCATCCTTCTGCTCTGGTTCCTATCATCTACTTTGTTAGTTAAACAAGAGCTTTGACTCTAAACTCCCTTGAGAATTTTAGAAAAGTGTTGCAAGAGGTGTTAGGGCCTTAGCAGCTCCTATAGGCTAGATTTAGCCAGTGCCCTCTATAGACCCAATAATGAAACAAATGATGATGAAAATCAGGGGAAAAGATAATTCATTGTGACTACTTTGGGAAGAGGATAAAGAAGTTCAGAGACACTTCAAGTCCACGTTTAGCATCCTGACTTGCAGCTTAGGATTAATCAGGAGGCAGGAGGCTTTCATATCTGGTCATGATGTCCTGCCTGCAAGGTGGCTGACAAGTTGTCCAAACTTGGGGAAATATCTTTTTAACAGAAAATCTCCCTCTACAGCTAGCAACAAGACCCCATACTTATCTTTTACCTAGCATGAGATTAATGAGGAAATTCCAATTTCTTAGAGCCCATTGTTTCAATAGTCTGATAGGCCAAGACAAGTGTGACAGCTGCCCCCTTAGATCATCTTCATTTCTGTCAAGATGGTTAAAACATAATCATGCGCTTATCTTTGACTTCTCCCTGCTCTTTTCCTTGGAAGGAGGAGCAATTTGTATGATAGGTACCATGGTGGGAAGCTGACTGCACATTCTAACTCTTTTTTTCTAATGTCAAACGTCAATATGTTCACCGTTGTTGAATAGATGTGGACTTTCCTTGTGTGCCTGTGGTATGCAGCTGGAGGCAAGGCAGTAAATGGACTGTGTCTGCTATGTAGGCACATCTCTCTCCAAATGTAAGTCCTAGTGTCTAGTTATGTGAAGAACACAGTTTCAGTGGCAAGATGTTTTCTAATCTAACTTTACCAGGTACAAATCAGCAACACGCTTTGAGTCACATCTTATTTTTCTGTGTATGGATCCCTTGGTACAGAATTTGTCTTTGTTGAATTAGACTGACATACTCAAAGTCAAACAACACTTGCTAAACCTAGTAAATGAATATAATTATATATGGTAAACATAAAAGGTATTCTCCTCATATACCAGACCTGCAAAATGTCAGAAGTAGCGGGCAAATAAGGTTAGTTTCCTGAACTTGTAGGAGATAATTTTTTAAAATTGGTATTTAGGTCCTACTGCCAAGAACTTCATTGAAAAATATTAACTAGAAATCAGAGCTTAATAGTGTTGAGAGGCATCTCTCCTCCCTTACCACTACACCATTCCAGAAGTTATTCTCCTGTGGTTGACATTATAACCAAGACTTGGTTCTATCAATGTGATGATTCAATTGGCTCCAGTATATTATTACAAAAGTTGGATTTTCCTGAGCTTTTCTGTCTGTAACCTACATTCTGAAGCATCTTCTCCCCTCCCACAAGGAAGGAAGACATTTACAAGTGACCAGGAGTGTGAAAAAGACAGGATCATATTTCTCCTTCCCAACAGGTCATTTGCTTCACTCCTCTAATTTAGGACAAAGATAACAAATTCACAGTGCAGATGTGGAAAGTCCTTTTTTCTTCCATCATCAGGAAGAATCATGTCAGAATTTGGTTAGTTAATATTTCTTCATCATGCAATTAAATTCGTCCTTCTGAAGAGCACAAAGTGTGTGACTCATATCAGGGAAATGCACTGTGGAAGAAAAGTATCTAGGGAATGGGCTGGGCTGAGGTTTCCTGGAAAAGAAAATAAGAGAATAGCCAAGAGAAGCTTTAAAAAAGAAAGCACTAAATGATTTCCATTAATTTTCCCTGGGAGAGGGGATACAGGGAAGGAGTGGGGGTTCAGGGAAGATGAGGAAGTATCTGGAGGTGTGCTGATGAGTGGATTTTCATGAGGAATGCTCTATTTTTGTACTTTTTCTTTAGATACTGAGAAATCTCTATTTGTCATAAGCTTTAGATTTTTCTTTTTTAAGTTAATTATCAGTTCAATAAAGAAAAATGCATATAACTGTACAGATAGAGAGACGGTGCTGGGGACGATGGATGAAAGAGATGGTAATGAAGTAGGATGAGCTAAGTCTGCTCAGCGGAGAAAGCATCCGCCCCTGAAGAAAGTCATTATTACCACAAGAAAAGAGAAACCTTAGCTAATTTTATTTCTTTCCTTGATTCTAGACACAACTTCTCTCTGAAATGCATGCAACATGATGCTGCCTGTTGTCATGTGGATTAAAACATGGAAATAAGACAGAAAGTTTAGTGATCATTCAGACAAAAAAAGTGAAAATTTCAATCGAATATTAACTTAAATCAATACAAGTTTTTAGAAATCAAAAAAGAAAACTAATCTTCCTATACAATTGAGAGACAGACGATGCTGAAGCTTGGGATTAGGATGGAGGCCTGCAAAATACCTCCAATTGTACTGTTCTCACTTTTGTCTTTGAACTTGAGTTTTCAAGAGGCTGCTACCCTGTCTGTGTAAGTATCACAGTGTGTGGGATAAAGGGTACAGAAGTGGAAGCCAATCTTTTCTTTATAGGCTATGCTGCTTTATGCTCTACATTATGGCTATCCTAACACAGTCTCTACTAACTGTGATGTAAACCTCTCCTTGCCCCCAGTCACTGACCAGCCCAAGAATAACATGTTCTCCAGCCAAGGGTGCCTGAGGAGCTCCATAACCTGCCTTTCTCCTACTGTGTCTCAGTCTTTCCTGCCCACTTACTTTTATGACCCATTTAATAAGTTATATAATTATATACTAAATTACTTTTTTTAAAGATGATGACTTGTAAAGCTATATGGTGAGAGGAATATCATCAGGAAGAAATCCTAATTAGGGCTATTGCTTCTAAACCTTTCAGAGCTATCCATAAGTTCTGCTTCGGGGAGCTGGTTTAAGCTTAATATATAGAAATTAGCACTGTAACACTTGGTCTATTTGGCAAGTTCATTTTCCCAGTAATTCAGAATGCCTTGGGCTCCAGAAATGAACCCATGTTCACAGCTAGAGTAGAAACTTGATGGGCAATGCAATCATGTGGCAAAAATCACCTGATCTGTCCAAATACCTATTTTTAGAAAGTTCTTCCCATGGGATACATACTTTTGTTCCCCCCTTTTTTTTTGTGAATGACTCTTCCCACTCCTGTGCACTTCATTTACAGGAAGAGGAAGAAACAGGAGGATTAACAAAGAGAGCATGACTCTTTTTCCAGACAGCAGGTCCAGCCATGAGAACAACAGCGTCACTTGGCAAAGCTCTCCCTTCAGTCCTTGGAGAGGATGACATGGCAGGAAGACCTCACAGTTCCGGAAGTCTTATAAGGCTTGCAATATATGCTGAGAAACAGTTTGTTTTCAAGAGAGTATTTAGAATGCTTTCAATCCCATCTGTTTATAGAGAGCTTTTAATACAATAATTAAGTATAGATATTGAGGACATAAAATTTATCCCATTAAAACTGAAATCAGCTTATTGTGATTTGCTCCAATTTAAATAATCATTGTAAAGGACTGGTCCCTCTTTTGTGACTTTTTTAAAGAAAAAAAACACTTTGAAAATCTTTTAAATATTAGCACTAATCAAAGACATGATTTGAAAAACTGGCTAAAACATAGAAGAAATCACAAATTTGAAAAATAAATATTCAAGATAAAGTTTTAGCGTAAAGATAATCAACTTATGTCTTAAGTGAACTGTTTAGACTAATATTTTCCCCTTTTCCCCTCCAGAAATCTCCCAGGAACACGGCTGAATTCTAAGCTCACCGCACCTTGAGGAGCTTCCCTTCCCTGCCTGCCCTCTAGTTATAATGAAATCCTGATTCCCATTAACTAGGAGCAGAAGAAAATCTCCGAAGAGCAAAAAAGAAAAAGAAACAATAAAGAAATGTATGCCAAAGACAGTATTTGTTTAGATGTGTAAATACAGGAAGGAAACCAGTCCCTGACAAATGCTGGGGAGATTTTAATGACCAACTGTCATGAACGTAAATGGTGTGAAGCAGAGGGAAGCTGTAGAAAGCTTAAGATTTGCTAAGCCCATATCAGGTGACACCAAAGCTTCTGGAAAAATTAAAACATAAAGGCCACCATTTTATTTACTTCTGAGAGAAGTTCTTCAGGACACTGAGAGTTCAAGGTACTAAAATGCTCCTATCTCTTACACCGCTACTGAAATAAGGAAGCAGGATATTTTAAATGTTTCTCATAAATTGATGAAAACAATCCATAGTCTTAGAAGGTCCCTTATCTCACACTTTCTTCTGAACAGCAGTTCTGTCCACTTAAAAATATTGTACTATAAGTTAGGTAGTGGTGGTGCACGCCTTTAATCCCAGCACTCGGAAGGCAGAGACAGGCTGATCTTTGTTAGTCCTAGGCCAGCCTGCTCTACAAGAGCTAGATCCAGGACAGGCTCCAAAACTACAGAGAAACCCTGCCTTGAAAAATGAAAAAACAAAACAAAACAAAACAAAACAAAAAAACCCCAAACCAAACAAACAACATGCTGTACTATAAATGACATAGAAACTGGTTGCAGTCTGACATTGTTAGGTTATATGACTAAAGATTTGGTAAATTTAATCACACCTCTTACTGACATTAGTTATATGAGATAGCTAAGAACAACAGACTCAGACAGACACATGCAAACACATTCACACTCACATGCACACATGCCTATATACACATACTCATGTAGGCACATGCACACACAGGTACATACGCACTCACAGGTGCATGCACACACACACATAGACACACGGGTACATGCACACACATAGCCACATGCACACACATAGGCACAGGCACACACAGGCACATACATACACACAGGTATATGCACACATACAGGCACATGCACACACATGCACAGGCACACATGAGCACTAGATAGGAGAGCCCCTAATTTCACAAAAGATTCTAGTACAGTAGCTAGAGAGGAATAAGATGGGCTAAAATTGAACCATTTTAATTTTAGGGATTGTGTTTGGCCCTGAAATGAAGTTTTATTTTAGTAGACCCAGACATAAACTAAATCAAAATTTGAAGGCATTTTCTAGCAAGGAATCACAATTCAGCAATCACTTTCATATAGCTGGCAGTTAAGCCAAACAGTGGGCCAAGCGCTCCCAGTTAAGCTGCATGGAACGAAACCAATGGCTGCACAGCTTGGCCTTTGTAAAGAGCTTAAGAGGTCAAAGGAAAACGGTCCAATAAGGGGCACCCCGGGACTGGCTAGAAGCTGAATGGAAATACAAGCTGAAAAGTAATTTTCAATGAAGTTTTGCAAGTATGAAGTTCTGTGTGACTCTACTTGATATCAGATGGACAGAAAACATACAAAATTTGGTTGCAGGAGAAAAGTCATCAATATTAAATAATACTGCCTATACTAATGATAATAAGGAGGCCATTGGTGTCCTTATGAATGTTTTTCTCCCACAGTTATGATGAGTTAAAAAAAACCCTATTACTGTGTGTAAGGAATGATTGGGGTGATAGATCAGTTAAAAATGTGTCCTGCCTTCTCGCCCTGGGTGAATAGAAGAGAACACAGGCCTGCCCAGCGCTGCTAGGACTGGAAGGTGAAGGACACCCACATGCTCAACTGAGGCCTCTTGACCAGGAGAGATAGAAGAAACCATGGGCATTTGCGTGCCATTGTGGTGAGCAAATCTATGGCAGGGCATGGGAGCCAGAGGCAAAATTGCACCTGTCCTGTGAAAGGAGCTATACCTGAAGAGACAAGTCTGTGCGGAATGTGCTAATATGGGAGGCCTGCTTGCCACCTGGGGCTATGGTGACATCTGAGACTGGGCTGCTGCCAAAGGCCATGTCTGGGTATCTGGCCCTGTCACGGCCAAGGTCTGAATTGATGTATGTGGCTCTTGTTACCACCAAAGGCTGTGTGGATGCCTGGAGTCTGGGCCAAACTGGAGGCCATATTGTATCTGAGGGTCATGCTGCTACTGAGGCCATACAGATATGAGTGCCCTGCATGGCCACTCACAGCCTAAGGCCTTGTCTGGGTCTGTGGCCCTACCACAGCCAGGGTCTGTGTTGACATCCGTGGAACCTGTTACCATCAAATGATGCTAAGTTTCTGTGCTTCCACCTAGGCCCATGCTGGTGGCCAATGACCTTGCTGCTGCTGGATCCATGCCAGTCTGAGAAGTCTGCACTGCCACCTAGGGCCAAGGTGACATACGGGCCCAGGCTGATGCTGATGGCAGTGTAGTGTTTGTGTCAGTGGTACTACCTCAGCCTGGGTCTGTGTTGATGTCCATTGTCTGTTTTGCCACTAAATGCCACAAGGATGCCCAGGTTCTGGGCCACCACTTGTGACTATGTTGAGGTCCAAGAGACATGCCACTGCTGGGGTCATGGCAATCTGAATGACATGCACTGCCACCCAAGGCCATAGTGTTGTCAGAGCTGTGCAAGGAACATATCCGAGTTCTAGGGCCTTCCTCAGCCGGGGTCTGTGTTGATGTCTGTGGCTCTTGTTACCATCAAAAGCTGTGAAGATGCCCAGGTTCTGGGCTACCACTTGGGGCCATGTTGGAATCCTGGGACCATGCTGCTGCTGGGCCCATGCCGATCTGAGAGGCCTGAGTTGCTACCTGGGGTCATGGTGACATTGTACCCAAGTTGTTACTGATGGCCCTGTCTGGGTCTGTGGTTTGGTTGTGTTCTGCGTTGATGTCCACTGCCCATGTTACCACAGGGGCCATGGGAACCACATGTTGAACCATGTTTTGAAGTATGAGGGCTATACTGAGCGGGTACTGCCTCTCAACGACCTGGGGAGGAGCTGACTTCCCTCACACGGGAGCCAACCCCTTCCCTCATGGGCCTTGAGAAAAACGGACCCCTATTACCCATGTTAGGGAGACCTAGTCCCATCCATCCCCCATAGAAGAGCTGCCCCCCCGACACTTGTGAAAACTGTCTCCACCTCTCATCGATTCTGCTGCTTACCTGCAGTGGGTAGTGCCAGCTGCCTGGACTGACCAGCTCACCTAACACCAAATATCCAGGGCTTTGAACTGACTTCTCCCAATGTCTACTGCTGGAGCATGAAGGGGCTGGTCCTGAAGAACCATAGCAGCAGGATCTCCATGACTTGGGGCAACAGCAGGATAGCCAAGAGGAAAATTTCCATGCAGACCCAGTATTGATGGTGTACCAGAAGCTAGAGGCCTTGAACCTGATCAGCAGCACATTATCTAATGAGTTTTTGCTAGTAAAGTTGTCTGGACCAAGGGTGCACTGCTTGATACAGAGCAGCTCCAAATGCCACTAAGAGGGATGAAGACATGATGGAGAGGCAGGAAAGGTTCAGGAGTGAAGTGTTTTCTTGTTTGCTTTTTTTGTTTGTTTTTTAATTAATATTTTTATTTGTGTTTCTTATTTTTATATTTATTATTTCTTTTTAAGTTTTCCTTTGAGGAGGGTGCAATAAGGGTGCAGGGTGGATATGGAGGAACTGGGAAATGAGTGAAATTGGGGTGAAATTCCAAAAGAATCAATTAAAAATTGTTTGAAAAAAAAGAAAAATGGGATTGAAAGAATGTTTTCCTTAGTTAAGGGGACACATATATAGACAATGTCAGCACAGTGCAATAATGTTAGCATAAAGAGAAAGGAAAGGAAAGAAATGCAACTTACTTTTTTGACAATTTGAATATAAGAAAGAGAACTTTAGATGGTTCTTGAAAGAAGCTAATGCAGTGATGAGAATATATTTTTATTGGGAAGATAAGCATATTTGTGGCCTCAGTGATAAGAATGTAGGGAGATTTAAAATGGAGGGGTACAAGGTAATGGAAGTGAAAATAGCTATTAGGGGATAAAGTGTCAGGGAAATGTTGCTGTATATTCTAAAAAGTGAAAGAGGTATTTTCTGTGTGCAGAATAACAGACTGTTGTGCTTTATATTCTGTCCTTTTCTCTCATGATTGGAGTCATAGAACTGTAAAAAGCCTGAATTAAATTAGGTTGATAGGATTTGAACCTTCATGTTTCTGCTTTTCAAGCAAGCCATTTAGCTGCTCTACAGCTGTACTCCCTTATCTATAACAAGAAACGATGAAAACAGCATTGAACTCACAGTTATGAAGATGGAAGGATATAATACTTGATAATACACAATTAATACTCTATAAATGTTAACTATTATTGCTTTGACCACCTATACAGAGAAAAGAAGAAAAACACGGTCAGAGATAACAGAAATTAAACTCATGTCAATTTATCTCTGCAAGGGTCTGTAAAATAGACACTAATCAGAATTTTTGCCTTTAGGTCCATTGAAGTACACAAAGCTACCAAATTAAGGGACCTTCAAGGAGCATGGAGGTTGATTCTTTGGAAATAACATGTGTTAGTGATTGTAAGATCTGATTGTGTACTTTAATTCAGTTTGAAGGGAATTAGGAGTATGGTCTCAAACAGTTGGATCTCAGAGTTGTATGCAGTATGACAATTAGAACTGCTATTGAGAAATAATATTGATAAAAATAAAAATATTGATATTATAAAAGACCATACATTCATTACATTACATGATTGATATTAAGAAAATTAACTTGGCCAGAGCAGGTCTGAGGCAGCAAACTCCACAATAACCGTACTGAGCCAGTGGCCTGGGCCAGAGCAGGCCTGAAACAGCAAGTTCCACGGGAGCAGATCCAGACGAGGGACATTTACAGAAACAGGTCTGAGCTGTCAAACTAGTGAGGAAAAACCTGAGACAGCAAGTTCCATGGGAGCAGGGCAAACCCCAGGAGCACTGAGCAACCTTTAAGAACACAGAGTGACCAATGGGGTAACTAGAAATGTGTTACTGACTGTACCATGAGGATCAACCATCTGAACCTTGGATCCACTGGCATCTAGAAGATTAATCACCAGAGTCGCAGACAGCTCCAACCACAGCAATTAGAGGAAAAGATGAGTAGACAACGTAAGAACACACACAACACCACAAAGAGCAACACGACACCAGTAAAATCTAGAGACCCTACAACAGCAAAACGTGAACAACCAAATACAGGTGATACAGAAGAAAATGACCTAAAAATAACTTCAGGAGAATGTTTGAGACTCTTAAAGAGGAAACGAGAGATTTCCTCAAAGAAATGGAGGAAAAGACAAACAAAAAATTGGAAGACATCAGCAAATCCCTTAACGAAAACCAAGAAAAAGCAATCAAACATATGAAAGAAACTACTCAAGACTTGAAAACTGAAATAGAGACAATAAAGAAAATACAAGTGTAGTAATGAGGGGAGCGGGCCCTGTTTTTCGTCCTGCCCGGTTCCCGCACGGCTAGCTTATACCCCGAAATAACAACACACAAACTGTATTCATTTAANATCAAAAGGGGCCAAGGCAGTTTCTTTATTAACCAATGAAAGTAACACATAGTCAGATGACCCTCCTACATCATACAAGCTGAGGTAATTATAGAAATAGAAATCACGAGAAAGTGATCAGAAACCACAAATGCAAACATAAATAGGAGAATACAAGAGATAGATAGAATTTCAAGCACAGATGTAACATGAGGGGCCTGCTCTTTGGGGTATCTGTCCTGCCAGGTACCCCACAGCCAGGAAGTAGGCTCATCAGTCAAAGAAAACATTAAATCTAGCAAAAGCTTAACACAAAATATCCAGAAAATATGGGACACCATGAAAAGACCAAACCTAAGAGTAATAGGTATAGAAGGATAAGTTCTCAAAAGCACGGAAAATATATTTAACAAAATCATAGAAGAAAATTTTCCCAACCTAAAGAAAAATATGCCTATGAAGATACAAGAAGCGTACAGAACACCAAATAGACTGGATCAAACAAAAAAGTCCCCTCACCACATAATAATCAAAACACTAAACATACAGAATAAAGA
>LOEQ01004616.1:22986-45394 GCA_001685075.1 Bramus lutescens | reverse complement strand
TTTGGGACCCTAGTCTATTTGGATGCAAAGCTTCCTAGGCCTGGATGTAGGGAGAAAGACCTTGGACTTCCCACAGCGTAGTCCTCTCTTAAGGAGGGAGGGGGAGGGAAAAGTGTGAGTTGCGGAGCTGGAGGGGAATGGGAGGAGGGGAGGAAGTGTAAATTTTTGAATGGAAAAAATAAATAAATAAATAAAAAGAAAGAAAATTATGATTCTGACAGATTTTAAAGTTAATTAGAACTATATAGAAAATGATGATGAAGAAAATTGTACTTCAAATGGTGATGATGTGAAAATGATGACACATGCTTTTTCCTCTTACCATTTATAGGTGTGCAGTATGAACAATCATTGCTAAATATCAACAATTAAAAACAATATTTTTCTAGCCTTCTTTCATGCAGCATTGACCAATAGAACGATGCATGAAGTGCTTGCATTTACCAATGGAAGGAAACATAGGTCATTAAAGAGAGGCCCTATCTTTGGGGTAATGATGTAATGGTGTGCAGAATTCACAGTATAGCCAAGTTGAAACCAACAGTGACACAAAATTTTCTACCACAAATTTAGTTTTGGCTTTATGGTTGAATAACGATATTAATGATTAACAGCTACAGAAAGAAATGTAATATGGTTTCAAATTTGTATAATAAACATTTGTGAAATATTTAAGGATGTAATATACTCCTTTATACTGATGTCTTAATTTTTAGCACAATAGTAATAATTAGAGTTGAGATTTATTGCATGGAAATATTTTAAGATATTTTTATATAAGGTCAATTTTCTTATTCATAATAATCTTCAGATACAGGATGCATTTCTCCCAGAGTTGAGGAATGAAGCACTTAGATAATATTGAGTAGAGGCCAGATAAGAATAAGTGGTGTAGTCAAATCCAATGATTTGCCATGAACCCTTAACACGCCTAAATATAGTCTTTCTTTTGGTTTTTAACAAACATATGAATAAGTTGAATCTTCTACAGTGAATAGAGTAAATATTAAATAACTCAACTAAAAGTTTTTTGAAAGTTTATAGTTCAGTATTTACTATTTGCATTAGCCATTCAATACATGTTATATTCAGAAGCACTAAAAATGCAAAATATAGCTTAGAAAAATTTGATGTTTTAAGCAATACCAGTAATGAATACATTCTTGACTTAGAATTATGTGGGATTTCCCTCTGTATGCTGTGATTACCAGCAGCCTTCTCCCACAAATTGGTGCACCAATGTGGTGGACAAATCCATATAAAACCTGAGAGAGCTTGAAAAGGAATTCTAGACACAAAAGAACGGAGTAAAGCATGGTTTGGTAGTGGCCTTTTCTTGGGTGGGCTCTGTTTGCTAGAAGAAAGAAGAGGCATGGCTCCTTTAAGAGAGATTTACCTGATTCAGTGGTAGCAGAAAAAAGAAGCCATGCTGTTTTGAAAAGCTGGCGTTCTGGGCAATGCTACTAGCATGACCTCTGGTTCTTTCAGGAAACCAAGCATTTAAATGGGTTTTGTAAACACAATGTTACAAATTGCTCAACGGCTCAACATAGGCATGATGCATACTTGGAACTAGGGTGTTGTGCGTGGCTCAGAGGCAGTGAAGGTCCTCCTCTGCCATGTCAGACTGGGAAGAACAAGCAGGCAGGCAATCTATACCCTAGTAATGGTGCAGTTTAAGTTTTTAAGAAGTACTTAGCATTTTAAGAAGCACTTCTAGATGGTAATGAATTACAGATATACAATAGGACAGATACATACAAGACCTCAAAACGAGACACAGTGTGTTTAAAAAGTGTATATAGGCTTGGAACAGAGAAGAAAAAGAGGATAGAGAGTTATAAAATAATAAAACAAAGTATTTAAAGAGACCAAGTACAGACAATCATAGATTAAAAGGAGTAAAGAAACAATAAGTCATGTAAAGATGGAGAATATACAGAGTCTAAATTATGCATATTAATGTGTTTTCTTTGAATTTTTTGACTGTGAAGGAGCTAAGTACAGAGAGACAGTTCATTGTATGGGCTGCTATGCTGAACCCGCATGCATATTATAAAGATATCTTGATTTCAGAATATGTGTCTAAGGATATGGAGCTTTAGAAAGAGGTTCTTCTATTGTTTCCATAGAAGATGAGAACCTGTGGATTCATTTCAGGCTAATGTAGTTTGATGGTCCCTGAAATGTCACCTTGAATACCCCCCAAAGAAAATACTTTGCCAACAAAAAGCAGGAAGCAGTTTGGACAGAACTATACCCATATTCCCAAATATTGTCTATAAATGTTTGTTTACATTTAAATGGGAATATTCTTTAAAGACTGATACTTTTTGCATTGACATGGATCTTTCTTTATTGATACAGATTTAAGGTCAATTTTGTTATACATATATTTCTGCTCTTGATTAAGGTATTGTTTTTGTGCAGCTCATTTAAAAATGTAATGTATAATTAAGAAACATAAGTTAATAGATAATCATCTATAAAAGTCAAGCATATAGTCATGTTAGTTAGATTTTTGATGTACACAGATATATTTCAGATGGATAGGGATTATTCAAACCTTTCTAAGACTGCAGAATATAGCATTTAAAATGTTTTAATAGCTTAAGACTTTTCATTACAATGAGACACATCTGCTCCTGGCAGCACCAATCTACTTCAAGAGAATGATAAGCATCAAAGAGGTTCCTTATGGAGTTTGCTAGCCATTTGTACAAGAAACTGCTCTTTCATGAACAGCTTGATGAAATGGACATGCAGGACCCACATAAATTGACTGCCAAAGTTGTGTAAAGAATGTGAGACAGTCCAGGGTTCATGTTTCATGAAAGACTCCGCCAGACATTCTGCAGGACACAGAAGAAAATGACTGATAAGCTGCCAATATAGGTGGAACTGTCTTTGAAATTTCCTGCTTCATGGAAAAGTCTACTGCATACTATAGGCCTGTAGGCTGAAGATGGATGCCCTAATGGTACAGAAGAACTTTGGGTGATTGTCCAGGCAGTGAGATGTCTTTGTCAATTCTAGAGATTTGGAAGTTGCTTACAATGTACTTTCTGTTTACTTAGGTAATATTATACCCTTCTGGAGTCTTTGATAGAATTGAAGAATAGAAAGCAGTAATATAGTTTTCCTTAGTTATGATAAAAGATAAAGTAGATATAAATATTGTAACTATAATTCTTGCTNATATATTTCTGCTCTTGATTAAGGTATTGTTTTTGTGCAGCTCATTTAAAAATGTAATGTATAATTAAGAAACATAAGTTAATAGATAATCATCTATAAAAGTCAAGCATATAGTCATGTTAGTTAGATTTTTGATGTACACAGATATATTTCAGATGGATAGGGATTATTCAAACCTTTCTAAGACTGCAGAATATAGCATTTAAAATGTTTTAATAGCTTAAGACTTTTCATTACAATGAGACACATCTGCTCCTGGCAGCACCAATCTACTTCAAGAGAATGATAAGCATCAAAGAGGTTCCTTATGGAGTTTGCTAGCCATTTGTACAAGAAACTGCTCTTTCATGAACAGCTTGATGAAATGGACATGCAGGACCCACATAAATTGACTGCCAAAGTTGTGTAAAGAATGTGAGACAGTCCAGGGTTCATGTTTCATGAAAGACTCCGCCAGACATTCTGCAGGACACAGAAGAAAATGACTGATAAGCTGCCAATATAGGTGGAACTGTCTTTGAAATTTCCTGCTTCATGGAAAAGTCTACTGCATACTATAGGCCTGTAGGCTGAAGATGGATGCCCTAATGGTACAGAAGAACTTTGGGTGATTGTCCAGGCAGTGAGATGTCTTTGTCAATTCTAGAGATTTGGAAGTTGCTTACAATGTACTTTCTGTTTACTTAGGTAATATTATACCCTTCTGGAGTCTTTGATAGAATTGAAGAATAGAAAGCAGTAATATAGTTTTCCTTAGTTATGATAAAAGATAAAGTAGATATAAATATTGTAACTATAATTCTTGCTTGATACCTGTCTTCTTATATGTAATTTTACTGCATTAACCTGAAAGCTTTCCTTTTTATTTAAACAGAAAAGGGGAGGTGATGTGGGATTTCATCTGCATACTGTGATTACTATTGGTTAATAAAGAAACTGCTTTGGACCTATAGCAGAGCTATAGGGAGACAGAGGTAGGCAGGGAAAACTAAACTAAATGCTGGGAGAAAGGAGGTGGAGTGAGAGAGAAGCCATGTAGCCCTGCAAGAGATGGATATCAGAACTTTAGCTGGTAAACTACAGCCCCATAGCAATACACAGGTTAATAGAAATAGTTTAATATATAAGAGTTAGCCAATAAGAAGCTAGAACTAATGGGCCAAGCAGTGATTTAAATAATATGGTTTCTGTGTGATTATTTCAGTTCTGAGTAGCTGAGACAAACAAGCAGCCCCCTCCAACATTAAAAGGCTAAAGCCTTTTAAAAGACAACAAGACAAAAATAAAATGGACATTGCTTCTGATTACTAATTCAATTAAAACTTTTGAAAATTTTGAGCCTTATGACCCTGAGAACTAATTCATTTATAGAATTTATAAATTATACATACATTATATGTGTATGTATATTTATAGTTCCATGTACTACATAAAAAAACTGTATAGTTTATTTAAAACCACAATCTTTTGGGAGGGTTGAACTCTATAAAGGAGACTTTATAAATAACTTGTGTTCCACTGATAAAGCACATTCACAAATTATTTCATATGATCTATGATCTGTGAACATATCCCTTTGTAGCAGTTTAATGGTTCTGAAAAGCATGCTTATATGAAGCTTTGGGTCTTTGCTTTTTACTAAGTGATGGAGAAGAGACAACTGGACTTAAGAGATTATTCTTGAAATAAGTGTGGAATAGGAAGGGCGAGTGTGGGGAAGGAGTTGGAAGGAGGTGGGGACCTGGAGGGAGGAGGAGGGAGGAAGATAGAATTTTATAAGGAAGTGTTTGATTCATTTTTATAGTTGAAATTTTAATTTTTGATGATTTCATTCATGACTAGTGTATTTTATCATTCCCATTCTTTCCACTTTCTCTCCTCCTACATTTTTGCTATTCCCCTCTTGAATTCAGTGTATCTTCTTTATTATTACTACAGATGTAAACATATATGTGAAATATACAATCTACTGAATCCATCAATGTTCCTCATATGTACATGTGCTTTATGCTGATCATTTGAGAATGGATAACCTGCCATGGGGAACATCACTGAAGTAAGCTAATTCTCCCTTTCTTAGCAGCTGTTGATTTTCTGTCACTCTTTATTTAGAGGTGAATCTTCATGAAATTCCATCAACCATGGTAACATGTCAGTTGAAAGAGTCATTATGTAATTCTTTTTTACTTAACAACATGGGTGAGGTTCCTTGGATATATCATCCCTCTCATATATAGAAGAAATTAGCTTATAGCTGACACCATTTACAATGTAGCCCTTACACCAAGGCAGGAGAACATTGAAGAATAGGGGATGGAAAGACTTTAAGATCCATTCAATGTTTTCATGAAGAACATGGGTCCTCAGTGCTCATGAGATAGACTGAGCATACAAAGCCTCTGAGATGCATGTCTTGCTTGTATATCTTACCCATCTTTTCCATAGCACTTCATTACAGTAATACTAACTCTGTTAAGGAGTCCTTGGCAACTACAATCGTCAGCAGCCTACCTTTTCCACAGTTCTTGAAAAAAAATCTTACTTCAACTCAAATTAAGATGCTCTGTGTTTCCCAATATTCTATACTTTATGTGAACTGAGTAGATATTTTCACTTCTTAGATGAGATTTCTAACATCTTCGCTGTTACAATTGTTATTTTCCAGTTATTTGCAGTTTCAGATACACATTTTCTAGTTTGTTATGGATTTCTTGATGCCAAAAGTATCTTTAATTTGTCTTTTAATTCTAAGAACAAGATATGCTGTAAAAGGGTATTGTAAGTAGAACTTTATTAAAAAGATGATTAGAAGTATTTGCTTGGGAATAAAACTAATTAAGAAATTCTAATAATTACTTTTGGGTGATTCTTGGAGGAAAACTAATAAAGGAGGAAAACTTCTGGAATATGATTAGCCATCCTGAGTCCCTGTTTTGACTCCCACTAAACCTCCACATCCTGGGAATAGACAGGAAGTTTCCTTGGTCTAAAATTAAGTGTTTACCTTGCTATCATTACCCCTGCTCTCTGGTTTTAAAGTTAAGTGAAAATAGGGGACAATAAACAATAACGAATGTAGGAAGTAATTAAACAGGAGGAGGACAACTTCTTTTAAGCAGCATTTGTTAATGAACAACATCAGTGATTCTCCAACTTAAGAATTTAATGGAGTAAAATCATGCTCTACTTATTTTTTGTATAATCATCTTATGTACAATAACTTGAATACCTACTGAATTTATATATTTTAAGTCATTTGTCCATTCTTGTTCTCACTGACACTATACCTGAGATAATTAAGTTCAAAGGAAGAAAGGTTTTCTTTGGCTCACAGTTTCAGACATTTCAGTCTATGCTAGGCGTCATTGGCCTGTGGGTAGGTACCATGTCATGGCAGTGAGTGTATGATGGATCAGGATTCTCACCACCTCAAGGGAATGAGAGAAAGAAAGGAGGCAGAGTCCTATCCTCCTTCTCAGTCACTGCCCTAGCGCTCTAGCTTTTCTCCACTGTATCCCCCACACTGAAGGTACTACCACCTTCTGATGGAACCATTTATAGGCAGCCAAGAACAACTTAAAGGCACAGTTGAACATGTGATCTAGTGGGTGACAATTCCAAAGTACAGTAGCCACATGGTAAAATAAGGTGTAAATTCTGCAGCTTCCATCTTCTCTTTATGTAAATTTTGGAAGGTAAGAATTGAAAAGTCACAATATTCAATAAGACCTTGGGCCTCACCAAAGCTCTTTTTACAAACATTTTCATTTACTTTTGGATTTGACAATGTGTCTTAAATGTTTTACCCCCTTTTCCACTTATCCTCAGAAACAGCTGAGTCAAGGGTAAAGACAGATGAAGAACAGAACATCAGTTTTATTGTTAATATTAATTGTTGAATACTGGTTTTATAGTCTTCTTGATGTTAGGTAAGTAACAACAGCATTCTAGAACTGTCAAATGTTCTCAACAAAGCACAGACAATGGTAGTATTCAGTGGCTCTGTTCTCTAAAAAGTGAACAGAAGAATGGGCCATTTCATTCCTTGTTTCTTCTCACAAAGATTCTTTAATTTTAATTATTCAGTCATATTCAGCTTATGATTTATGGGACATCATTGTGACACTTCTATGTGTGCATGAACTCGTCCTGTTCACCTTTGCCAGTATTGTTTTACATTCCCTTTTCCCTGGCACTCAGCGATGCAGCATTTTATGTTCCCCAACCATTGATGAGGAAGAAGGTAGGATGAAGTCCATGTTTCATGTTAACTGATTATTGTTCACATGGACTGAGTTGCAAGGAATTTGGAATATTACTGATCTAAATATTATCACCTTTCACCACCAGTTAATGTGCAAAAACAGTTGTAACATTAAGTGTTAAAAGATAAATCCAAGAACTTCTTTGCTCTTCCTGTAAACAGAGTAGTCCAAAGCATCATTGGATAACTTGGTAGAGAGATCTGAGATTTCTGGTAAATTCTTTCATTCTCCTTCTCTCCTCCCTCTCTTGATGGTCCATTGCACAGAATCATCAGCAGAAACAAATGACTCAGTAGCACCATTGGTGGCCACATAGTCCTCAGAGCCCTCCCCACCACTAAACATCTTCACTCAGCAGTCTATGATTTCATGACTGCATTGAGGGCAGTTTTGGGGGCCCAAGATGTAAATAAGAATTTAAAAACTAAATTCTAGTGCTATCAGGTCAAACCAAGTGTGAACAAACTTTTACTTTTAACTTTTGTTTTATGTTCTAGTCATTCACTTGCTTGCTCTTTGTATTATATGAACAGATAAGTGGACAACTGCATTTTTTATTCCATACTATGTATTATCATATGTCCATGTTAAAATAATCTTTTACTTGACTATTTTCCTTTCATTTTTCTTAGTCTGTCTTGTCTCCTTGAACTATCTCTGTGGGTTTGACTTCACTCAACACAAGTGGAACTTTCTAGAAAATTTTGCTCTTTTAGGTAAATTAATTTAAGTTCATATAAGCAATATTAGATGATGAATCTCATTTCATTGATCGTCTCTCTGCTCTGTTTTATAAGTACATGTTGCTAGGCACCATGAGCTATTTTTATAACACTGAATCCATTTCCAGCATTTACAGATTGGAATATTTTGTATTCAAATCTAGACTATTGGCTTCTCTTTGCGTGTACATTCCTGCATAACAAACAATCATGGGGATTTTATTCACTGCTGTTTTTATGGGAGAAAATGCATTCTCTTTTACCCTTAGGCCCTTGTAATTCCTTCCTTTTCCCCTGTAAGCATTTACATTTGTAGTTCTCTGAATCTAGGAAACACCAATGAGGCCTATGGTTCACTGTAGCCTGTTAAATTTTTACATTTCCTTCTCTTTAGCTTGTCATTTTCCACACTACAAAGCCTTCAGTTAATCTCCAACTGCCAATCCTTCTTCTTCTTAACATTTTTTGGCCAAACACAAATGATGATTCTTTCATTCTTTTCTAATTACTTTAATTGTACCATTACTAAAATGTACACACATGTCCTTATTTATTAGATATGACTTCCTTTGTAGCCTCATTTCTTTTATTTGCCTTGTAACCCTGCCTTTCTTATTCCTCTACACCCTCAAATTTTACTGCTTTCTGAAAACAGGATCTTTTCCATTGTCAGACACACCTCCCAGACATTCTTTTTGTAGAGGAAGCTCTACACTTTTTTATTTCCTGCCTGATTTATTTCTTGGCATCTAACCTTGTATCTCTGCCATGTAGCTAGTTCTCACTTGTTTTTACATATTGATTCCTTCTTCAAGAGCAAAACCTTACTTTGCATCCATCTTTCTAGCCACTCAGCTCTACCTTCTAGTGTTGCTAGAGCTCCAATGACTTTAACAGTCCTTAGCATAAAAGAGGGCTAGTATTTTGTACTTGTTCAAATAATACATAGATAAACAATTATCAATAGGAACTTGGATTTTGTTATCAACAGGGCTTAATGCTGAAGAGAATAAAAAATTGACTAAAGGGCCTGAAAGATGGTTCACTGGGTAAGTGCTTCACCAATCCTGATGACCTGAGCATAACTGTATGCCAGAATCCACATGGTAGAAGGAGAGAACTGAGCCTTGGAAGCTGTCTTCTCCCTTCTGCACGCATGTCTTGGTTTATATGCCTATCCACCACCCCACAAAATGAGTAAAGAAAATGATACAGAAACAATTAAATTTCAAAGACTATTTAGCTTTGTCAGTACTCTAGCCATCTTTGAATAGAGACCTTAATCATTGGTCAAAGTTTTTACACGTTGGTGCATTTATTCATTTTCAATCATTGGGTACCAGACCTTTAAAGTCAAATCTGAGACTGTACAACATGCTTAGACCCTATCCGGTCTATCCTTTTTAAAAGAAACTTCTGGGCTTTGATTTTCCTTGAGATTTTCATCTGGCTTCTGAATCTTCTAACTCTTGTCATGCTTGCTTTTTTTCTGGAATGAAAGAGCTGTCAAACAGTCAGCCATGAAGTGTCATGTCACCTAGCCGGGAAATTCTCCTGTGTTCTGCATTGCTTAAAACCAATTAATATTCATTTATCTGTTCTCCTGAGGTTTTGGAAATGCTGGGTATCCACAGTCTCCATGCTGACACCGATCTAACCTTGAAATAACAAGCATCACTGGGAAAGAACACATCTGACACACTGGAATTAAAAAGAAGAAATTAATAAAAAAGGAAAGAATGAAAGAAAGAAGAAAATAACAAGAGAAAATCAAGCTTATGATATTATAAGATTCTGCTTACTTTTTAAAAATTATTTCTATGAAATTGATGATTTCATATCAAAATTTAATCATTTTGAGGACAGATTTGATGTGTGTATACATACACCAAACAGGCAATAAGCTGTAAATTAATAGAGCTGAGGATGCAGCATGGTGATTGTGTGCTTGCCAAGCATGTGCAAGAGCCCTCAGTTCTGCAGAATAAATGAGTAAAGTAAGCCTGTGACTCTTACAGCTGCACACCCACGCAGTTCAGGGCTTGTTGCCTCCAGTCCTTGTTTGGCTTCCTTAGCAGTACCTGCTGTGAACATCTACCCTCCAAGTTCTATCTCTGTCTGGGCCCGTGCTCTCTCTTTGTCACTGTGGGGAATGGTTTGGATTAACAAATCCCCTGAGGTTTTATTTGTGTTGATAAGAATCACTGTATTAGGAATGCTGACATACAAGGGACTTATAAAAAGCCAGCTCAGACGGTGGCCTTGTTGGTGAGAATTGGCAGGAATTGATTGATTTGGGTTTGAGTAAGTCTTCCTAGAGCCCATCGAATCAAACCAAGCTAACCTACCATAGCTGACTAGCCCAGGGGAGAATCAAAGAGGCTGCTTCTTTTGTGGAGCACAGTCATTTTTCATGTGGGGGAAAGGGTGAAATCTGGAATCAGATAAGTTCTCTGCCAAGTTCTGAACAGTTGGCTCTCTCTTCATAGCACATGGATATGTATGTGTGGCTTTATTTAAACTTCCCTAATTATACTTCTGCCATGTACTATCTGTAGAATCTCCTTTGAGCTAGTTATTCTCTATGCAACTCATTCAATAAAGCATTTTCAAATATACAATTTAAGATGAATTAATTTATATTATATAAATTATACACATAATTTAAATAATATGTTTTACTGATACATAGTATATATGTTTAACTGATATATAGTGAGAGCCAATAAATATCAGATCATACCATTGCAAACATCAATGTCATTTATATACTTTGTCCTTTTGAAATGAAAATGCAAGCATTTATATATAAAACACATAAATAATATTAACTAGATAAATATTTGTTTAAAAAATCAATAAAAGGCCATCATGTATAACCTAAGAAAAGTATGAAAATCAATTAACATATTGTACGTATAGGATTATGGCATCATGGCATTATCTATAACTTAAGTGGAATACATGGACTAGCCTTAGGGCGGGGCTGGGGGGGCATAGGCCATATGACTTCCAGCTGTCTTTCACAGACTACGTCCTGGTTGCTTGGCCTTGACATTTCACTTCTATAGGCTTCAGCTTTTCAAAGTACCAATTAAAGGAGAGATTGACATGGATGGTATTTGTAATTCAGTATTAAATATTAAAGAAGGACAAAAGAGATTCCTATAGAGTACTACAGATTTCAGCCGAGTCAGGTTGCTGGTGTGATGGCTGGAGGTGAAGGATCCAGCTCTGCTTACTCACTTTCCCCCCATTCCCCTCACCTGGAGATCATGTCTGGCTTCTCCAGATGAGACTTGCAAGTTGCAAGTCAAGAAAGGCAAGCATTTAGGTCTGTCAGTATCCTTATCATTCCAACATCTAGTTTTGGCATCCACAGGCCTGCTCACAATAGCTGCCTTAACCTTGTATGTATTTTGAATCGGAGGCTTTTGCTGTATGAGAGGTTATGTCATGAAGTCACACATATGCTTGGTCTGTCTGTACATGCCACAAATAAGAAAATAATCTCACAGATTACTTGGGATTCCTTTCTTTTCTTAGTCACATTCTGTAAGCTCCTGAACGGCACTTTAGGAGTTCAGTTGAGATCGACAATACATGACACCATGATAACAAATGTGTTTGTTATTGCTATGTAAGTCTTTTGACTTTAAAATCAGTAGTGTGCCTCTGGACACGGCTGCCATTTCTCAAAGCGTGGATCGTGCATTACCTGCCAGATTGTTGGCATGATTCTGTAACCACTGTTGATAGACTTCAGTTCTTAGCCAGAAAATAACAGCCTTCAACTAAGGTTTACAAATGCGGGTCTGACAGTAAATCTATTACCAAAGCCACCTGTAATTCATTGTAAAGAAACCTTCCAAGTAGAAATATGGCTTCATCAGAGTCACAGAATGTCATAGGCTCCTTTCATATTCTAAGAGATAAAAACAAATAATTTTATTCTTAATTTTGCTTTGTTGTAAAAGAAAGACAAGGATGCTGCATGCTCATCTCAATCACAGAAATATTCATAAATCTTGTGAGTGAATGATGTAAGCCCTAATGTTTCAGGTGGTATTTTGTTAATGGAGGACTGAACAGAGTCTATGGGTATGTAAACAATGTCCAGTGAAGATCTGTGGAAGTTAGACAACCTAACAAACTGCATTACTAATGAGGAATGACTGTAAAATGAGGTCACACTGAAGGTACAGAGGGACCTGGGGAGGAGAAATGGCTTTGTGCTTTTGACTGGAATATGGTTTGCTTTTTCCCTCTTCATGAAAACCAAGAACTACTTCTTCTTTTTAAGACCTCTCGAATCTGCTCCCACCAAACTGACCATGCTCTCCTGCTTCTTTGTTCTATGTTCCTTTCATACTCAGCACGTGTTGATTATGCAATTAAACTTAGCTGACTCCCTGATTTTGGGCAGACAGCTATTAGAAGAGTCAACACATTACTTTTCTCAATATGCTGTGATATGCTATAATATATGATACGATATAACATTCCTCATTACTATGATTTGAAAATTTGCTCTCCCCTTTCTGCAAAGCACACATCTCTTAGTATAACTTTATTATAAAAACTTGAAGTCACAAGAGAATTCCTGTCTTTTTTCTTTCTTTCTTCATGCCTTTGCCATGTGAGAATTCAGTGTGTCTTTCCTTCTGGGAATGTAAGAAACAGCACATATTCAACTTTGGAACTCTCGTCCTCGGGAGCTGTGAGAGTGTGAGCTTCTATTTCTGACTTGTTACTCCGAATTGGATATTTGGCCACAGCAGTGCAGAAATGACCCAACATATTTATTCTATTTAATATTATTAGAAAATGACTTCTTTGGCTGTCGAACGACCGGCAGATATAATAGAATGCTTCATTGTACCAGCCCCTTAGTGTTGGACATTTTGTTTCTTCACTGTTACAGATAATGGACAGCTCAAAGTTTAAGTATCAAAATTCTCAATCATTTGACCCTTGTTACACATGCATTTTACTAGTGACTATTAATGGAGTTTCTTCACAGGGCACTAATTGGAACACTAATCAAAATGACCTTGTTCAGAAGGTGGGTATATTCTTGCAGTTTAATTATTAATTAACTATCTTCTTGGCAACTGAAAGGGCATCAGAGAGCCAAGAGAAATTTGCTTTGGTTTTTTGGTTTTCTGTTTGTTTGTTTGTTTGTCTCTTTACTTACTTACCACTGTTTTTGTTGTCCAATATTTCCCCAAAGCTTTTGTGAACCCCTTGTTGATGATATACATCTATGAGTACACCTCTCACAGCTAATTTAACTGTGTCACCCCAATACACTACTACATATATTAAAGAAAGAATATGTAAAAGGAAGGACTTCTTGATCACAAATAAGAAAAAATAAAACAAAGAACAATGAAACAAACGAGCAAGTCACCTGACCCAAACCACCTTGTCCCCATAAGTATATTTATCTATTTCAAGCATTGCTGTCACACAGAGAATGCATCCTTCGTTTCTTGAAAAGGACCATATGCTTTAATATGTGAGCTTCCAGAAGGTCAGCATGCACAGCACTTCCGTGCAATGCTGCTTCACATAGGGCTCCTTGTCTCGGAGCCAGGAAACCTGCTTTTAAGGACCCGAGGGGATGGTGAGCCTTTTCTGCTAGATCAAGCTCCTGGTATCAGTTTCACTGTTTCTGGCCTTGGCAAAACCTGGAGCTGACTACAGGCTGGAGTGTGGTGGCATGCTGAGACAGTGCTGCCGTCTATTCGGAGTCTTCACTTCCTCAGGTACCTCCACTCAGCAGCTCGTCTCTCACCAAAGTTACGAAAAATATGGATTCTGGATAATTTTATCTTTAATTGCACTTGCCAGTCTTTTTAAGGGAAATTATACCATATAACATCGGTAATGTTAAAAATAAATTGTTATTGTAAAGGAACCAAGAAAATCATTGACGTTAAATACTTAAGCCACAGCTAATTAACGACTCAGTGAAAGTTATAGCCTTGGTACTTAAATGAATGGATTCAAAAAGGGGAAACCTTGGTACTGTGAAGCTGCCTTTGAGAAAGTAGGCACCTCCACTGTTCACTGCTAGTATCTTCTTTGTTAAGCATTTTGGCTTCATATTGAAATATCCTGGAAGTATTTACTTTATACATGTTACTGAAACCATGTATTTCTAATTTAGACTCTAGTGCCTTGAACAGAAGCTGGAAGATAAAAGCTCCACCGAGAGGAGAATCACTGCCCTGTATACTATCCAAAATAATTGTCAAAGCCTAAAATCATTTAGATATTTGAGAAAGGATATATTTACATTAAGAAACCAATTATATTTCTGTTACTGATGGCACAAATGCAATTATTTTCTCAGAACTCTTCAGTGCATCAAGGATAACATAATGGGCCATGTCTGAAACCTAGGCAGTCAGAAGAAGCAGGAGGGCTGAGATGGTGCAAGTGGAATACAGAGCAAGCAAGTACACTGTGAGACCTTGAGCTGTGCACAGGAGTCCCACAGTCAGCAGATATTTAAAAGGCATTAATATGCTGCTCCACTGAACTGCTAGACAAAGACATAGTAACTGGACTAACACTGCAATGGGATGAGTCTGGGGTTCAATGAGAAACAAACCTAGAATCCATGAAAAAAATCTGGCTTCACCATCAGCTGCTCTCTCTCATCATTTCAGGTTTATTACAAAGAATGCCTTTTGACCACAAAAAAAGAAAAAAACCCTCAAATTAAATTAAAAGATGATGAAAATTCTGAAGACAGTTAAAGTCATATTTTTCCATTCCTTCTGGAGCTATGAAGGGAAATGAGAAAAATCACATTAAAATCCCTTAGCTATTCTGACCATTCCTTAGTAATTTGAAGTAAGAGTTTACTCCGCTCTCCTCCCTGCTGATGTGCATGGCAAGAAGTTCATTAACTCTGCACTTTTGTCTAATGACCTGGTGTTCACAACACATTTACTTTCCTCTGCTCTGGCCACCATTGATTTGCTTTGATTTTTCTAATTTTCTGTCTGTCTGTCCAAGATGAAAAAGGATTGACCGATGGTGTGTGTGGCATTTCTATAGGGTCAGATTTAAGGGCAGTACACATAGAACTCACTGAAATGGTCTAGTAAAACTGCAAAAAAAAAGGTGGTAAATCTTTTAAAAAACATATTCTCTACCACAAGTTTGATTGTTTTATTTTTTTCTTCCAAAGCCTGGAGGACGTTCAGTCTGAGGGAGGTGATGACCAGTAACCACGACTGGTTTGGACCTTAAGCACTGACTAAGTATACTGTTGTGCCTCTTCTCAAACAACAAAAGTTTTACAGCTAATACTACTGAAAAAAAGACAAGTTACAAGAGTAAAACACAGAAATTTATGAAATGTAAGCTTTGGTGCCACATGGCCTTCAATATAGCTACAAAGAAAGGACTAAAGAAGAATGACAAGAGAAAAACAGGGTAAGGGTCTAATGAAGATAAACTGGGAGAGACCTAGCAAAGCTTGTCTGTTCCAATTCTTTTTGGCCACTTTCGTTAGACATCCCTCTGGATACCAGGCAGAACCCTTGTCACACAGAATCTTTAGGAGAGACAAGCGAGTCTTTAGGGGAAAGTCTATTCATTCATTCATTCATTCATTCATTCATTCATTCATTCATTCATTCATTCATTCATTCATTCATTCATTTATTTATTTATTATTTTTGGTTTGTTTCTGGAGATAATGGTTTCTCTGTAGTTTTGGAGCCTGTACTGGAACTACATGTTTTGGACCAGGATGGCCTCAAACTCAGAGATATCTGCCTGCTTCTACCTCCCGATTGCTGGCATTAAAGACATGCACCACCACTGCCTGGCAAGTCTTTAGTCTTTTAGGAAAAATTTTTCTGTGGTTTGCTTCAGAGGAGAAATGTACAGGAGGAATCTTTATTTCTAGATCAGAAATTTCTTCTCAGTATCTGCAGGTAGGTTGTGTATTATGGGTGTGTGTGTTTGATATTTATACATCTATCTATCTATCTATCTATCTATCTATCTATCTATCTATCTANTCTATCTATCTATCTATCTATCTATCTATCTATCTATCTATCTATCTGCATGTATCTGTGTGTGTATGGAATACACTTATCTTGTTTGTGCATGTAGAAGCCAGAGGTTGACTGTTGCAAGGAGAGCCACTGTTGGTCCCTGACTGCTCAGCCCTGAAATAATCACACAGAAACTATTATTTAAATCACTGCTTGGGCCATTAGCTCTAGCTTCTTATTTGCTAACTTTTACATCTTAATTTAACAATTTAACCCATTTCTAGTAATCTGTATATTGCCATAAAGCTGTGGCTTACAGGGTAAAGTTCTGGCATCTGTGTTCAGTGGGGCTACATGGCTTCTCCCGACTCCACCCTTCTTTCTCCCAGCATTCAGTTTAGTTTTCCCCGCCTACCTATGTTCTGGTCTACCCTATTAGTCCAAGCCAGTTTTCTTTATTTATTAATGGCATTCACAGCATATTGAGGGGAATCCCACATCAGTTTGTAGTGTTGGATGTCTTCCTTTATTACTCTCCACCTTAATCTTAGAGACAGGATCTCTCACTGAATCTAAAACTGATCTAGGATTACCCTCTGTATACTATGAATATGTTTTATTGTCATTGGTTAATAAAGAAGCTGGTTTGGCCTATAGCAGGGCAGAATATATCCAGGCTGGAAGAGATACAGAGAAGGAGTAGGTGGAGTCAGGTACATGCCATGTAGTTGCCAGAGGAGACAGATGCCGGACCCTTACCAGAAGGCCACAACCTCATACTGATATCATATTAATAGAAATGTGCTAATTTAAGATATAAGAGTTAGCTAGAAATATGCCTGAGTCATTGGCTAAGCAATGCTGAAATTAATATAGTTTCTGTATGATTCTGCAGGTCTGGGTGGTTGGGAAACAAAACATAAAACATTTCTGCTTACTGAGAACTTTCCATTTTTTTCTTTCTGGGTAGCCAACAAGTTCTCAGTGACTATCAGTTTCTTTCTCCCAGAGATGGGGTTATCAATACGGGCCACAACACCCTGCTTTTCCAGTGACACTGAAGATATGAATTCAGGTCCTCATGCTTAAGCAGTGAGCACATTATCACTGAGACATTTCCCTAGCCCCTCTTTCTGTAGTTTTTGTCACACTAAAATATTCAGGATGTTAAGGTGCCATGGATTTGGGATAACGGTCACTCAATATCAATTTAGAAGAAAGGGTCAACAACATGCTAAAATGATGATAGACAGCAGGATAGCATTGTTTCATGATACATATGACAGATGACTATTCTGCTGAGAAAGAAAGTCAGGTATGATGCAATATCCTGAAAGTGTGTTAAGGAAGTGACCACAGTCCCTGGAGACTCACTAATGTTGTCTTTATCATACCATGTATGAGTATATATAATATTGCTGCACTGAATTTGCTCCTTCAAAGCTCAAAAATGCATTATCATTTTTTGAATGTTTTTGGGCAGACTGGTATTTCAAGAAATAAAAAAAATTAGGTTTCTATAAAATTCATTGAATTCATTCTGATGATGAATCTCTTATTTTTTATTTTAAATTGTTTTCTATTTTACATACCAACCACAGTTCCTCCTCCCTTCCCTTCTCCTGTCCCCTCACTTCTTTCCTGTCCCACCACCATCAACTCCTCAGAGGGGACAAGGCTTCCCTTGGGGAGTCAACAAAGTTGAGGCAGGACCAAACCCTTTCCCCCTGCAACAAGGCTGAGCAAGGTTTCCCACGGAAAGGAATAGGCTCCAAAAAGCCAGTTCATGCACAAGGGATAAGTCCTGGTCCCAATGTTAGTGTACCCCAACAGATCAAATCACTGCTACCAACATTCAGAGGGTCTAGTTTGGTTCCATGCAGGTTTCCTAGCCATCATTCCAGAGTCTGTGAGCTCCCACTAGCCCAAGTCAGTTGTTTCTTTGCTTGTCCCCATCATCATCTTGACACCTCCCCATCATGTGATCCTTCTTCCATTTCTTCAACTGAATTCTAGGAGCTCAGCCTAGTGTTTGACTGTAGGTCACTGCATCTGCTTCCTCTTGGGCATATATCCAAAGGGTGCACAATTATACCACATAGACATTTGCTTAACTATGTTCGTATTAACATTATTTATAATAGTCAGAACCCGGAAGCAACCTAAAATGCCCCTCAAAAAAAGAATGGATGAAGAAAATGTGATTTACATGATGGAGTATTACTCAGCAGTAAAGACAAAACAAAACAGAAACAAAAACAAAAAATAACGACACCTTGAAATTTGCAAGCAAATGGATGGAACTTAAAAAAACATCCTGAGTGAGGTAACTCAGACCCAGAAAGACAAATACAATATGTAGTCACTCATAAGTGAATATTAGACATAAAGGAAAGTCTAATCAGGCTGCAGTCCACAACCTCAAAGAAACTAGGAAAAAAGGGGGACCCTAAGAGGGGCACACATGGAGGGCCTCAGGAAGGGGAAAGAGTTAAGATCTCCTGGGTAAACTGGGTGGGGGTAGAAGGAAAGGGTTTGGGAATGGAACATGAGTGGTCAAGAAGACCGAGCTGGGGTAGGGAAAGAGGGAGAGCAATGAAAAAGACATCTTGATACAGGGAGCTATTATGGCCTTAGGTAGAAACCTGGTGCTAGGGAAATTCCCAGTAATCCACAAGGATGACCTCAGTTAAGACTCCTAGCAATAGTGGAGAGAGTGTCTGAATGAGCCTTCCCATATAATCAGATTAGTAACTATTCTAATTGTCATCATAGAACCTACAAAAAGTAACCAATGATCAATCTTAAACATATTTTGTTGCCCCTAACAAGCATGGAATGGGTTCTTCGATTCATTTCATTATTTCCATTAGTCATTAAAGAATGTACAGTTTACAGAATCATTAGCAGAGTTCTTTCTAGAATTTGAAGACTCTATATTAAAGAATATACAATTTCTTTTATGCTTTGTTATTTCACCTATGGAAAGAATATAATGCACTTACTTGCTCTATTAAGAATCATAAATATTAGAGTAAATAAAATGCATATACTGACACAATACAAATTAAGAATCATAAATATAAGAGTAAACAAAATGCATATACTTCCATAAACCAAATACTTCAAAGAAAAGCTAATATCAATACTCCTCAGATTATTCCACACAATAAGAACAAAATAAACATTGCCAAACTTTTTATAAAAAGGCTACAGTTAACCTTATACCAAAACCACAGAGATTTACAGATCAGTCTCCCAAATGAATGCTTATGCAAAAGCACTCCCTAAAATACTGGCAAACCAAATCCAAGAACACATCAGAAAAATAATCCACCATGACCAAGTAGGCTTCATCCCAGAGATCAGGCATGGTTCAACATACTAAAATCTGTCAATGTAATCTGCCATATAAACAAACTGAAAGAAAAAAAAAACCACATGATCTTTTCATTACATGCTAAAAAGGTTTCAACAAAATTCAACACCTCTTCATGATAAAGGTTTGGAGACAGCAGGGATACAAGGAAATACGTAAACATAGTAAAGGCAATATAGAGCAAGCCAACAGCCAACATCAAATTAAATGGAGAGAAACTCAAAGCAATCCCACTGAAACCAGAAGCATGACAAGGCTGTCCATTTTCTCTTCATCTATTCAATATAATACTCAAAATACTAGCTATATCAATAAAAGGAGTTCTCTTCAAAAGGAAATCAAAGAAATACAAATTGGAAAAGAAGAAGTCAAACTTTTGCTATTTGCTGATGGTATGATACTATATATGTGACTCCAAAAATTCTAATAGTGAACTACTTCAACTGATAAATAAGTTCAGTACTGTAGCAGGATACAAGATTAACTCAAAAATAAAACAGTAGTCTTCCTATAGACAAGTGATAAATGGATAAATGGACAAATGGTAAAAAAAGAAATCGGAGAAACATTACTCTTTACAATAGCCACAAATAATATAAGATATCTAGGGGTAACTCCAACCAAACAAGTGAAAGACCTGTATGACATGAACTTTATGTCTCTGAAGAAAGAAATTGAAGACATTAGATAATGGAAAGCTCTCCCATTATCTTGGATAGGTATAATCAACATAATAAAAACAACAATCTTACCAAAAAGCAATCTACAGATTCAATACAATACCCATCAAATTCCCAGCAACACTTTTCATAGACCTTGAAAGGGAAATACTCAACTTCATATAGAAAAATAAAACTCCAGGATAGTCAAAACAATCCTGTACAATAAAGGAACTTCTGGAAACATTACCATCCTTGACTTTAGGCTCTACTATAGAGCTATAGTAATGAAAATAGGTTCGTATTGGCATTAAAAAACAGACAAACAATGAAATGAAATCAAAGACCCTGATAACAGTCCACATACCTATGAACACCTGATTTTTGACAAAGAAGCTAAAATTATAAAGTAGAAAAAAGAAAGCATCTTCAACAAATGGTCCTGGCATAACTGGATATCAACATGTAGAAGAAGGCAAATAGATCCATATCTATTGCCATGCACAAAACTGAAGTCCAAATGGATCAAAGACCTCAACATAAAAGCAACCACACTGATCCTCACAAAAGAGAAAGTGGTAAGCAGCCTTGAACACATAGGCAAAGGAGACCACTTCATAATTACAACACTAGTAGAACAGACACCGAGAGTAACAAATAATAAATGGCTGAAACTGAGAATCTTCTGTAAACTGAAGAACATGGTCAACAAAACAAAACGCTGTCTACAGAGTGGGAAAAAAAATCTTCCCCAACCCCACGTCTAACAGAGGACTAATTTCCAAATTATACAATGAACTCAAGAAACTAGACATCAAAAAAACCCCCCAAAACACCAAATAATCCAATAAATATGGGGTACAGATCTAAACAGATCTCGTAATAGAGGAAACTCAAATGGCCAAAAAACACTTAAGGAAATGCTCAACATCCTTAGCCATCAGAGAAATCCAAATCAAAACAACTCTGAGATACCTTCTTACACCTGTCAGGATGACCAAGATCAAAACTCTGATGACGAATCTCTTGTGCGGGAAGGGATTTGGAGTAAGAGAACACTCCTCCACTGTTGATGGGAATGAAAACTTTTACAGACGTTTTGGAAATCAGTATAGTGGTTTCTAAGAAAATTGGGAATCAAGCTACCTCAAAACCCAGCAGTACTACTTTTGGTCATTTACCCAAATAATGCACACTCAGACCGCAAGGACATCTGCTCAGTTATGTTCATGGCAGCATTATTCATAATAGCCAGAACCTGGAAACAACCTAGATGTCCCTCAGCCAAAGAATGGATAAGAAAAATGTGGTACATTTATACAATGGAGTACTACTCAGCAGTACAAATAATGACACTTTGAAATTTTCAGACAAATGAACAGAACTAGAAAACATCTGTGTGAGGTAAACCAGACCAAGAAAGAAAAATATGCTCTGTACTCGCTCATAAATAGATAGTAGACATAAAGTAAAGCACTGCCAGTCTATAGGTCACAACCCCAGAGAACATGGCTAACAAAGAGGACTCTAAGAGAGACATACGTGGATTCACCTAGGAAGGAAAAAAAAGGATAAGATCTTTTGAGTAAACTGGGAGTGTGGAGGGTAAGGGAGGGTAGAAGGGTAGAGGGGAGAAGGGAATGGGGAGTGGGGAAAATGTATAGCATATTCATATCTAAACAATTAAAATGAGAAAAAAAGAAATATTAGGGTTCAGAAAAACAGCATGATATTATTTTTACCAAGAAAGATTTTCCATCAACATTTTCCATAAGTAATTTTACTCCAGTATGTAATTTAGGAGCTACTGTCCATCCTGTGAGTTCCTGATTTTGTAAGCGGTGGGTGCTGACAAAGCACTTTAGTATCTCCTCGCCATCTGAGTCATGTTTCTGAGTCCTGTTTCTGGATAGAGTCATTTCCTGCTGTGCAGCCTACACTTAAGTTAGATCTATGCGCTTTTCAGTGTGAGGCATTTTCTACTGGTGCCAGAGAGTCTCGCACACAGGCTCCAATTGTCAGACTGAGGATTTCACTGTCTTCTAAGCACCTTGGCTGCTACATCCAGTGAGTTCTTTATTTTCTTTGTCTTTATTATCCCTCATAAACATGGACACACAAACACAGGCGCATCCACACACACACAAATATATATATA